>JACWST010000109.1:92289-119826 GCA_014850475.1 Cryphonectria naterciae | reverse complement strand
ACAACAACAACAACAACAACAACAACAACAACAACAACAACAACAACAACAACAACAACAACAACAAAAACAACAACAACCAATGCCTCTTTGCAAGTCTGATCCAGGCGCACAACCTTTGGGGCCACGTAGCAAGACGTGCATGCCGCTCCGACCTAAAATCAGGCGGCGCATGCCCCTGGGAGGCAGACAGCGAGTACCAGGTCCTCACCCAGCAGCTGCGCGCCTTCGAGGCCTCCCTCCCGCCGCGGCACCGTTGGTCCCTCTGGAACCTGCGCGGCTGGCGCGAGGAGCAGATGCACCTGGCCTACCTGAGCATGGCCATGGTGCTGCGCGTCAGCGCCATAGTCGAGCGGCGTATCTATCTGGACGAGATCCTGTTCAGCGTCAACAACCCGCACGGCACCGTCTCGCCCAGGACCAAGAGCGCCCCCGACGGCTTCTGGGCGGCCATGTCCGCCGAGCTCTTCTCCAACGTGCTGGAGCTGTACGAGCAGATCGATGCCTTCTCGACCATGCGCTCCTCTCACGGCGGCGGCGGCGAGGGGTTCCCTGCCATTCTCGTCTTTTGTGTGTATATCTGCGGCTCGCTCGCCGCCTACCTGACGAGATACCCGCAGCTGTGCCCACGCGTCGCAGGCAGGGCCGAGGAGATGTCGCTGCGGTGTCTTCAGGTCCTGGGCGAGCTGCACAAGGCCTGGCCCACCAGCACGAGGTGGAACCAGGGCCTGCAGCAGTACGCCGGGCCTCTTGCTGCAGTCGCCGCCGCTGGAGGAGCAGGCGCAGGCGCAGGAACAGCAGCAGGGAGCGACAGCGCCAGCAGCTCAGGTGACGGCCCGCTCACCCCTGGCGATTCGTCCTCAGCCTCCTCCATCATGGCCAGGGCGTCCGTGTCAGCCTACATGGACCTGTCCGATGGTATGGGGTTGTCGGACGTGGTGGACGACGCTGTCATAGACCCAAGGCTCACTGCGGTGTCTTCTTCTGCGCAAAATATCAACAACCATCACAAGGCACAACAACAACAACAACAACAACAACAAGGGATGACTGGAGGAGGTGGCGGGCCGTTCTGGAAGGTAAATGAAGGAGGACCACATTCATCATCTCACGCCGACGCCGAGGCGGCCTTCTCCAATGAGCTGTTTGAGGCTGAGATGAACACCCTCCTCGCGGGGGAGCCGGACTTTGGCTGGCTTGATTTTGAACGAGGTGGTGCATGAGCATGACGATATCATGGTTGTTATTTGGGGAGGGAGAATGTATAATCTTATGTGTGTGTGTGTGTGTGTGTGTAAATATGATGACAGGGAAAGAAAAGAAAACGAGAAATGATTCAAAACAATGAAAATAATCATCACCATCATCATTACCATCAGGCTTATTCCCGATCAGGGCACGAAGAAATGATGAATAAAATCCGATGATCGATCAAATACCCACACGATCCCAAACAGACTCGGAGATAATAATTCTCAAAAGAGGGGGGGGGGGACCTAGTTTGTCTAAGTGTCTGACAAGTACGTAGTGTTGTGCCACCAAGGATCTGGCTTATGCCTATAGTCTGGAATTATGGTTTATTTTGGACCACAGCTAAGTTGCTGCCTTGGGATGAGGCTGATGAGGAGCCTCGTGTGTGAAAGAAGCTGCAGCTGCATGCAGGCCGAGTGCCGTGCGGACGGACATTTAAACTCTGACATGGGGGGAGAGGAGAGAGGGGGGGGGGGGAGGGGTACAAGGTTCGTTCTCGTGCAAAACCCATACTTACAGTAATCACTTCTATACCCCATGACGACAAAGTTGAGCTCCTGATGGAATCAGCCAAGCTTCTGAGAGGGAGGGGAGGGCGCTGTGGACGAGAGGCCAGCCTTGATTCTTAGTACTCTGTCGTATTCAGTACGCTTTCTTCCTACATGACATTCCCATTCGGACCGACCGGGTCACAAAAAAGGAAAGAAATAAACGGCAAGGCACGTATATAACAACTAAGGAATACAGGCATAATGGCTTTCTCTCACCTTGTCGCCTTCGCCCTGCTTCCTTCCAATCCTCTTGTGTCCTTTGAAGAAGAAAGAGAGAGAGAGAGAGAGAGAGAGAGAGAGAGAGAGAGAAAGAGAGAAAGAGGCAAGGCACGAAGAAGAGAAGGGAAAAAAAGATGATTATAGGCTTTCTCTCGGGCCCCACAATATTATTATTATGTGGATATGGGATAGAATGATCTTTACTTCTAGATCAGGTCCGCGAGTGGCCCCGTTTGGTCACACAAGCCTGAATGTAAGATGCAGTGCCACCGCGACGGGACGGCTCAGACCAACAATGGTCAGTCTAGATTCTATAGAGGTGATCGGTCAGGTCTTACAAAGGATTGGAAACCTTGTGAGAGCCATGTGAGCTGTATAACATTCTTGTTCTTTTTCTTTCCCTTTCCTTCCGTGCGTCAGAACTAAAATATTCAGCAAGCACTAATATACCTGATACTCCATAATTATTGTCCCCCCCCCCCCAAAAAAAAAACAAGAAACTCGCCCCTTGGAAAAGAGTAAGTGTGCCACTCCAAGTTTTGGATATTATTTCCAATTCCATCTCCGCAGATTTTGATTACATATTCACATTCTGCCAAAGGGGCATGGCATGGAGGGAATGACAAGGCGTTGACATGCGGCTGCGGTTGTATTATTAAGGCGCAGTGTTTGTTGGCCCCCAAGGTGAAGGGAAAGGGGAAAAAGTTTCAAAAGCCGCCGTGCTATAGCCAGGGGATGTTAAGTAATATAAAAAAAAAAACAGGCCCGAACATTCCCCGTTATTCCCCAGCATTCGAAACCAGCTATCGCCGAACATGGAAATTCTCACATTCAGCAGCTTAACGGTTCGGGGACCTCCCCCCCCCCCAGACCCAGACGCCTTTTAGCTCAGGGCCAGGCAGAATCAAAATGGTCTCTTTGTAAGGTTGATGGATCATCATCTTGTAATACACAAGTCAACTCTCCCCACAAAAAAAATGCAAGCAAGAGAGGAAGAAAGAGAAAGAAAAAAAACCCACAGGGCATAATGACATGCGAGGCGCAGACTCTACTAACCACCCCCCCCCTTATCCGCCGTGTCCTACGTCTAGAACCGGATGCCATGGAGCAGGAGAGGGAAGAAAAAAAAGCCCAGACTACAAGATGAGAAATCATCCTCTACAAGGTCTCCTCCCCCCCCCCCCTTCTGATGAGTAGTGTGTATGACGAGGCTTTGCAGTCCTTTCCCGGGGTGATGCCCGCCCTGCCATTGTCATCACGGCTCCATCGCCAAATTCGCCCGGCCCGGCTCTTTTTCATCAAAACAGAAAGACAAGAGAGATATAGAGAGAGAGAGAAGAAAAAAAAGTGTTACTCTTGGGTCAACAAGGTTTGGGGCTGTACAAGGGGGAGTCAGTCTATTCGGTCTTGGCCGGAGTCGTCTGGTTAATAAGAAACTATGCGAACTTTTGGAACGCTCTCTCTCGTAGCGTCCGTCCTATGAATAGGATGAGTTCATGTCGAGGTTTTCATATAAGTATGCAAGGTCGAACGTTCAAAAAGCTGTTTATTGAAGGCAAGCTGGTCGAGCATTCCCGCGCCTGCGTTTTGTAAACAAGATACAATCCGACTTTCTAGAGTCGAGTCGACAGCACACGTCTATATTATTATTATCTGCAACTTCCACCATGCCCGGGTCGAGCAAGTACGGCGGGAGCAGTTCTGGACGCGGAAACGATCCGTTCAAAAACTCTACTTCGGACTCCATGTCCAAGAAATTAAAAGAGCCAAAGAAGAAGAAGGGCGATTCAAGCCGAGAGGAAGAGCAAAACTCGGTGGGTCTTCACTCTCCTCTCTGTCTCCTCAATGACATTCTTATCATCTATTTACTTAAAAAATCTAACTCGGAGGGGTACCCAGAGGCGACGAGCCAAGAACCGAAATTCCCAGAGGGCATACCGCGAGCGCCGCGAGCAGAGGCTGCGGGAGCTCGAGCAGCAGGTGCAGCAGGCCGAGCTGCTCAACCAGACCCTGACGTCCGCCTACCAGGAGCTCAAGGCCGAGATGGACATGCTGGAGGCCGAAAAGATGCAGGAGCAGTACTACGGAGATGTTGCAGGCCAATCTGCCTCTGCCTCGGATCCCGCCGGCTCCGCCTATGCCAATATGAACATGGCGGGTGCCCAGTATGACACGGGCGATGCGAGTTATGGGTGGGGACGGGACGCCTGGGCTCCTGAGTGGCAGCCCGACGACGGTTACAACCATCCTGGTGCCTGAGATAATTTTCAGCAGATGATTCACACAATCTGTGTCTGCTCAGGGATCGAGGATGCAAGAACAGCCTGAGAGAGGGTGGGCGGAGGTCTGACGGGTGTCAGCTCGGGAGGAGGGTGTACCATCAGGATTTACGGACCGATATAGACATAGACGTAGATTTAGATCAAGATATCAGCCGCAAAGCAACAGGCAACAGAATTTCACTTTTTTCTCTCTTCAAATGAACCCAATACCGAAACTATTGCTAGTAAAACCAAATCCTCCGTGGCTTTGGCAACTTTTGCGGCTTATGAGCCCAACCAAGCTGAACTGCTAGTTAATTCTCTACAATTCACTTATAGACGAGAGCCTGTTTCAAAAAAAAATAAAATACGATACATTGGATCAAACTAATTGTACCTGGGACGAGGTTGTAAGTACATTTGCTGGTGCATCTGGAGTCAGCACAGAGAAGTTGGACGTATTATTAATCAGAATTTGCTATGTCAGCTCTCCAAATCCTCGCCGATTCTTACGTTACCCCGCCTTGAGGAGCCTTTTATTTGTTCTTTCAGCACAAATCTCCTCTTGTCCTTCGGAATTCCAGGGCTTCGACTGATGCTTGCGGTGAACTTTGTACTGTTTTGCCATCCCCCTCCCCCCTTCGGGAGCCTTACGGGTCCGTGAGGACGCTACGATCTTTTATTCCCAGGCGGAGCGCACAGGCGTTAGAGTCTTTACAGAAAGTTCCAATAGATGCAGTTATATAGACACTCGAGCATAGTAAGAAGCTCGCCCAGAGTTAAGAGAGTGATGAGAAAAGACCTGACCAGAAAGTCTAATGATCTCGAGCAGACTAGAGGCACGTGATTTTTCAAGACTGAGCTTGGGGCTGTCTAGGGCATAGATAGAGTCCATGCCTAACATCATGGCTGACCGACAAAAGTTATGGTCTTGTAATAGGAACAATGTTGGATACTAGCGAGCATATCTTTTTGACCGACAAGAGTAGGCTTTGCAAAGAAGAAATTTATTTGGGCTTTGGAATAATATTTCAGTCTACCAGTGATAAAGCTATAATTTATTGTTAGATCATCATATAGAGTCCAAGTAAAGTAGTAGTAGTAACAGTAGTAATATTGATGGAACCTCTATATTGTTGTGAATCTTCCATGTTTGAAAATTAACGCCCGCTATGTATTGTGATATTTACAACAGATTGGCTAGCGCAGCTCCTCGGCTCGAAATCCAGTGCATTAGGGGAGTCTTTCGAAATGTTACGAGGGAGAGAAGGCAAGAAGCTGAAGAAATTTGTCTCGAACATAGGGGAATCAACTTGAACATCGGTGGCGTAGACGCTCTTATCTATGCTATATCTGATGCCGTAACCAGTACCTAAAGTAAGTATCAAATCCGCGGTAATTAACAGTGGTGTTCTCATAATAGCGGCAGTCCATCACATCATGAGGCAACACATATGAGATGACCAAGACCAACATCGCAGAACTCGAATTCCTTTATGAAATAGGACCTCCCCATGTGTAACCTTGATATATATTGTGGCGAGATTCAGGCCCTCATCATGCAAAAGCCAATCCCACCGCTTCAGCCTGCTCGACCAAAATCTCCGGCCCAGCAACAACACTTTCCACGCCAGGGGCCCCCTCGGCATCAGCAAGGACCACAATGATGACGCCGCGCCCCTCCTCGAACCGCGGGATCGTGACCTCGACCGGCTCTCCTGCCCGCCAGCCAGCCACCTCGACAGGCACGCTGATGTTGCCGACGGCGTGAAAGAACACGGCGAGGTAGTCCTGCCCTTGCTCGAAGACCGGCTGGTCTGCCCGGTCCGTAAAGTTCAGCGCCACCGTCGCCCCCGGCGCGATGAACGCCGTCCCGTCGGCGACGCCCATGGGCGGGAGGTCCTGGTCCGGGCTGGGGTACGCCGGGTTGTCCTGTGGGCAGCTCCCCGGCACGATAAACCTGTTGGTCGTCTGCAGGATCTGGTTTGCGCAGGGAAACACGGTGTCGCTCGGCCCGCTGAAGGGGTCGGCGCCTAGGACGTCGATGAGGTTCCAGACGGTGTGGCGGGTCTCGACGTCCGAGATGGCGAGCATCGCGCCGCGGCCGCCCGCGGAATGGGGCTCCTGGACCAGCCCGGTCAGGAAGGCCATGCTGCCGACCTCGATGACGAGGGACAGCCCCAAGAACGACGCGGCATCGGTGAAGGGGAATTCGTACCGGCAGGCGCCGGGCTTGATGGACGTGGGGCTGATCTGGTCCTGGAAGATGCGCAGGTGACCGGCCTCGTTGTCGCGGATCTCTTGGATGCGGTCGTATGTTGTGTTGGGCAGGCCGAGGGCGGCAAAGGAGCTGACGTTGAAAGCCTCGACGCCCTGCTGGTAGAAGTTGAAGATGACCCACTCGGCAGCGAGGAGGTTCTGCCAGACCACGTCATCCTCTCCAGGTGCGCCGCTGGCGGTTGGGTAGACCGGGCTCGTGATGTTGGCTGGAAAGGGAGCAGCCTTGCCGCGGTAGTCGCTGTAGAGCGCCGACTGGCCTGGGATAGGGCCATAAGGGAGCGCAAAGGCCTGCGGATGCCACCAGGGCCAGTGTAACAGCCACCAGAATGGAAAATTGAGATGAGAAGGCCATGATGGAGTGTGAAGTACCAACAGAATGTGGTTGCGCGAGATCGTGGTTTGCGGTGGAGGAATGAGTGAGGTCTGGTTATGTTCCTTCTGTAGACGACGACATCAGCCGACTTTATAGGATTTCGTCAAGGTCCATCATCCGGTGAGCAAGAGATAGCCATTGTCATCAATCATAATCACCATCATCACTGTTGGCATCGTCGCAATGAGGTCGTTCCAGCAGCGAGACCGAGATCGACGTCGTCTGGGTGTCTGACACTTCTGCTATGACATGCTTGAGTCAATAAGCACTCGGGATCAACACACCGCCATTGCTGTTCGACATGACGCTTCGCGCAGTACAATCTCGAAGCGAGGCTCACGACAGGGGCTGCCCTCCCCACCTGCCCCGTACCGTATCGGCCCGGCCTTTGCCTCTGTTCAATGCTTACCGTACAGTAATCCGTGGTACTAACAGTAGCTGCGCCTGCCTGGACTTTGTGCACGCTGTGGCGCACGCACTTGCAACCCGGTTCGGAGCGAGAACGGCGAAAGAACTCGAGAACGAGAACGAGGGCGTAAGAAGACTCAAACTTCGCATAGTAGTTTGTTGTTGATTGCTGATGGTTGATGCTCGGCTCACGGCAGCCCATGATGTCTCTCCCCCCTCTCTCTAGACTTTATTTCGTTCCCCCGGCAGCGCCCATGTCCTCCTTCGCATCCGGCCTGTCCCACGTCGCCTTCTCGAGCCTCTCCACCGCGCCGATCAGCTCCCAGATCCGCCTGGTCGCCCGCGCCCCCTCCGCCTCCTGACTTGTAAACGTCTCCTCCAGCACGTCCCGCATGAACGTCGGCATCGCCGTCTTGCCCGCAGCCTCGTAGTCGTAGATGACGACGTCCTCCTCGATGCGCGCCGCGACCCGCCTGTGCTTGTGCGAGAGCACCACGGCGTCCAGCACCAAGGATGACGACGACGACGACGAGGACGAAGGCGCGTGGCGCAGCTTGTGGTAGACGGAGACGCGGTCCGGATAGGTCAGGGGAAACTTGAAGTCGGCCTTGATGCTCTTCATGATGAGGCCGACGCCGTGGGGGGTCATCAGGCCCGCCCACTGGCGCCGGTGGGCTGGGTCGACGCGGACGGCGAAGTTGGTCGCCCAGTTGACGCGGGAGGACTCGGCGTAGCGGATGTAGGTCACGTTGTTGACATGTTGCTGGAACGGCGCGCGCACTCATTTTGTCAGCCTCTTGCTCGTCTCAACAGGTTATTCGTCGATGTTTCTCTCTCTTTTGTTCCTCTTTTCTTCAACGTACAAAGCTGTCCTGCTCCCCCCAGACAACCTGCTGCCCCTCCAGGCCCCTCCTCCCACCCGTCAGAAACCCCTCGCTCCCTGCCACCAGCGCCCTCCACTCCGCCGCCAGCGCGCCCAGGACCCTGCCGGCTTCAGCGACCTGCGCCCGCGAGCAGCCGAATATGATGCATTTCCCTATGCGCGCGGGGAGGTCAGACAGCCATCTCGACGGTGGTTGCGGCGGACGCTCTGGTTTCGTCGATCCGGAAGTGTTCTTGAGGGTGGAGAGGTGGGCGCGGGTGGAGGAGGAGGAGGAGGAGGAGGAGGAGGAGGCAGGTATCGCGATCCGGCCTCGGCTTGGGAGGGGAAGGAGGAGGAGGGGCGGGAAGGGCGCTCGAGGGGGCATTGCAGAGGAAGGGCAGAGTGAGGAAGGCCCGTTGGCAATGGGGATTTTTTAATAAATTAGGAACATGAGCTGCCGATTGAAATTAGACACAAAAAGGAAAAAGTGCTCCGACTTGGTACAAGCGGTAGATATATACAAGTTGACCGTCGCTGTTTGAGACCGTCCCTTGGAAGTGAGGTGGTACTCAAGTAAATAATAGATGGGAAAATAGGAAATGCGAGCTCGGCCCTCTCAGAAGGTCCCCCCAAAGACCCTGGGAATTATGGTTGATAAGATAAGAAGGGGAGAGAGAGAGCTGTGGCGTCATAGCCCAAACCGTCGTCCTTTTCATGATTGTCCGTTGACGCCTGCCTATTCTGCTCGTTTCTCTACCGAGTCGAGCTGTTTTCCTTCTCCTCTGTGACGAAGAAACAGAACCCTTTGGCCCAGACAACCAACCGACCAACAATGCCTGTCGCAGTGCACCCGCGACAAGTACAATGCCGCCCCCAATCAACCCAGAGCTAAGGCACGAGGTCATCGCCATCTACAAAGGTATAGATGCCCCCCCCCCCCCTCGGGGCACAGCAGACGGGACTGTTTCCCCTCGAAATGGCACAGAACGCTTCTGACGAGTCGAGTTGAGTCGAGTCGACCCACCACCAAGTCTCGTTTGCGGGAGAGAGAGGAGGAGTGAAAGGAAAATGGGGCAGATTAAAGACTGACACCAGGGAAAACCCCAAATCTCTGCAGAACTCCTCAACCTCGGCAGAGATTACCCCCAGGGTTTCGACTACTTTCGCCCACGGCTACACAAGGCCTTCATGGCCAATGCCGGACTCCGCGACGAGGAGGCCATCAGGAAAGGGATCCAGAGGGCCAGGTTCGTGCAGAAAGGTCAGTCCAGCCCCCAATACACAACACTAGAGATCCGACAGCTTGTTTCAAGTATGCTGGACCATGTCGAAACTGACACTGAAAATTCGGCAGAAATCGAAGCACTGTGAGTTACGACTCTCCCTCAGGCTGTATATATATATATTTCCCTCCTCCCTTCCCTCCCCTCCATCTCTCCTCTCCTCGATCACACACACGGTCGCATTCATCTGCGCGGCAACAAGCACTGCGACCCGACCCCACCGATGGGAGAAGCAAGGGGGGAAAAAAAAGAAAGCACACACACACATACACGCATGCATGAGAATGCGGGACGAATGACTGGGTGTGTGGATCAGGTCGCATTGCTTCGGCCTGCTACCCTCTCCACCCAGGATGCCCGAGACAAAACAAAAGAGCACGTTCCTCGCTCGGTCCCGTCCCGAGATCCTTCCCGCTGTGACACAGAGACCACGGCAGAGACAGGATCTGCATGACTCTGCCGGCTCGTGCATGCTGCATGCTGCAGGTTTCCGACGCCGGTGGGTTACACGTGGGTGTGTGTATGTGTGTGCCGCAGGCATGTATACAGGGCTCCTTGTTTCGAGGCAACTTTTCACGAGAAAGCTCTCCCTATACAAACTCCATACAACACACGCGAGCAAGTGTAGCGTTTTCCCCTTTCATGATGATGGGGGATTTGTGGACAGCAGGAACCTCCGTCACGTATTTACGACGAGTAGTATCAAGTGAATTGTCCAATGCCTGGGACAATTCATGATAATAAAGAAAAAAGATCCCCAGGCAAAAGAAAAAGAAAAATGCCCTTAAATCCCCCAAGTCTGAACCGGTCCTTCTCTAATAATAAACAAATCCAACGCGCGCATAGCTGTGAGGAGATGCGGCGATGTCGTCCAACAAGGCTGACAGGTATGTGCTCAATATATACAGGTATTACCTGAAAAGGTATCGCACGCTGAGGAAGCGCTATGATGGGGTATGAAGTATCACGGCGGACGTTTATAGCCGCGACAGGGGCAGAAAAACGAAAAGTGAAGTCCGCAAAGGTGTACACGTGCGTGCTTGGGATGAAGATGCTGGACGGGGTTGGAGGGGCGATAGATGGGGAGGGGGGGCAAAAAATCCAGAGATGGTTGATAGACCCGCACCACACCAACGTTAGCACCATCGGTAGCATCACGAGGGGGCCCAATGTGATGAGACTTTCATGCCGGAGGGTCCTTCACCTTCCGAGCCCACCATGCCCCCACCTCAAGACACTCGCCCCAGTTCGCCCCGTCGTTCTCGACGAGCTCCTTCATAAGCTTGCCCATCCAGGCGTCCCACTCGTCCTGCTTCTTGCCGCTCACCTTCCGCAGCACCGGCTCCATGCCCTCGATGAAGCCCAGCACCGTCTGCAGCGCGGTCTGCCTGAGCGCCAGCTGTGCCGAGCCTAGGATCCTGCCCTTCTTGTCCCCGTCACAGTTGTCGCCGCCGTGGGCCTTGCTTGCGGCCCGCCCTACAGCCTTGCCCGTGTCGACGTAGCTCTTGCCGTCCTTGGTCACCACACCGCCCACGCCCTCCCGCTCCCACCGCACCTCCGTCAGCGGGATGGCCAGCCGCTTGAAGCCGAACCCGGTGAGTAGGGGTTCCTGGACAAAGTACGAGCCGATGTTGGCACACGGCCAGCTGAGCAGCTGTTGCGACTCGAGATACTTGTTGACCCAGCTGTTATACTCGATCAGGTAGTTATTCTGTGGTCCCGACAGCGGGGTGTTATTACCCAGGAAGTAGGCGCCGAGCTCGGTAACCTGGTTCTCCTGCTCGTTCTTCTTGCTGCTGCCGCCGCCGCCGTTGGATGCGTCGCTGCCGTTGTTGTTCGTCGAGAAACCCGTCTCGTGTTCAAAGGCCTTGGGTCCCGGGGGCCCCGTGGGCGTGTCTGGCACGTGTGGCCTGAGCATCCGGATGGGGTGGTCGCAGTCCCAGGCCTCGAGGACGCCGCCCGGCTTGAGAACACGCAGGAACTCATCCATGAGATCCTGGAAGTCGGTCAACTTGTTGACCAGGGACAGCTCCTTGCACATGACCAGGTCAAACTCGTCGTCGGGGAACGGGAGGGGCAGGATGCGCATGTCGTGCTGAATGAATTCCCACTTCATCTTCTTGTCCGGCGGCTGTTCTGCCCAGTTGCCGGTTGCTGAAGATGTCGAGCCCCTGTCCTTGGGCGCGGTCGGAGGGGCCGCGCTGCCGGGACCAGGCACGCCGGCAATTCCGCCGAGGGGTGCGATGTCGAGACCGGTAAACGAGATGTTGGAGTGGCCCTTGCGGGAGAAGTACGAGTGGCACATCATGCTCCAGAACCCGTACCCGCAGCCCAGGTCGAGCACGCGCGTGGGCGGTTGTTTGACGAGGGTTGGGGAGCAGACGGGCCCGCCAAAGAGCTGGAAGAGGAGGAGGGTGCGCAGGGACTGGCGATGAAGCTCATGGAGGTCGACGGGGAGAGGATAGGGCAGGGTCGGGTCGGAGAGGTAGGTGCGGCCGTTGCTCTTGGTGACGAAGGGCTTCCTGGGCGGGCCCTGGCGGGACCTGGTGGAGGCGCCATCGTCGTCCCGCGAGGCGGAGGCGAGGTCGTTGACCGTGCGGTTGCTCAGCGAGGTGGTGGTGGCGCTCACGCTTTGGGAGCGTAAGGTGCTGTCGCCGCCGGCCATGGCATTGTGGTGTCGCCTCGGGCTGCGAAGACGCTCGCGGTCCAAGGATGCGGAAGCAGAGGGGGATGTGGCCGTCGATGTCGATGTCGACGTCAGCGTCGGTGTTAGTGTAGGCAAAGACGTGGGTGCGCTGAGCCTGTTGTCGCGCTGCGCCCTGCGGATGGCTCGATACTCCCTGACAGAGTACACAGGGGTCAGAGGGGCACCGGAGTGTGGATAAGGATGTGGGATGAGGAGCTGCCGGGGGTCTCTGGCAGGATCTGGGTGAGATTGGCGTCGTGGGTGGTGTTGGTGGTAGTTCTCAAGCCTCTGGCCCGGTCGCTGGTCATCGCCGGCTTGGGCCTGGTTCTGTGGATGGTGGGAAGGGGGGGAGGAGGAGGAGGAGGAGGAGGAAGAGGCTGCAGCAGGAGTAGTAATAGTAGAGGCGGAAAGGAGGCTGCCGGCGTCTGCAGGCGGTTTGTTGCAGGAGGCGCACACCGGGGTGGAGTTTGATGGAGATCCAGAAGATGGCAGACAGGAGGCGGCAGCGGATGCGGATGCAGGCCCGCCGACCAAGGCAGCAGGTTCAGGGCCAGGTCCAGGTTTAGGTTCAGGGACCCTTGGCAGGGGGGGTCTGGCACGAGAGACACCGTCTGGCGGGGCTGGCGGATAGGTGCTGACTACCTGGCCACTTCCTCCTTCTCCGTCTCTTTCTTCCCCTCCTCCTGCTCCTTCTTCCCTTGGAGGCGAGGCTGAGGCTGCGTGGGCGCTTCGTGGCACGTCATTTACCCGCGCAGGCTGTTGCTGCCCCTCGTGTTCGCCCCTGTTACATGTGCAGTACTCGTGTCCTGAAGGGTTCATTTCGCCCTCATCGTTCGATGCCCTCGATGGGGGCTGCTGCTGGTTCTTCTTATTAGGGAGGAAGAGGGCCTGTGAGGGGGTCGCTCTGGATCTCGAACTGGCTGCGATCTCGCCCGGAAATGGCCGCCGACTTGCCGCAAATCCCCACGCGTATTCCATCTTTACTCCTCTTCTCCTGTTTGTTATACTTTTTTTTCTCTCTTAATCTCCTTTTTTTGGGGGGGGGGGGTGTTCCGTTTTTCCTCTTCTTCTCCCTCTCTCTCTCTTTTTCCCTTTTTTTTTTTTTCCCTTTTTTTTTTTCTCCTTCCCCCTACCGCTGGGTCTGACGTGACTTAAGCGAGCCAACAGGTGATGGGCCAATGGTGATCTCGGTGCCCATATGGGTCCCCTCAAGCGCCCGCCACGAAACCATCTCCGTGGGGGCCGTCCAGGATGGATAGACGACACAGTAGGCAATCTGGCACCTTACAACCTATACAGCCTGAGTCATGTACTATTAGGAGGCGTCAGTACTAAGGGGATAGCGACCACTTCGGCTCTAGAGGTGGATCTGTGCTGTGCGCAAAAGAGAATAGAATAGAACAGAAGAGAAGACAACCAGACAGGACGAGGGACAGGGTAGGAGAGGAATAGTAGTAGTAGTAAATGAGACATAGAGTAGTATGACGGGAGAAGGGGAGGGGGGGGGGATTTGATCTTAGTACAGCCATCAGAGGTGCAAAAGTGTCGATCCTACACAGAAAGGTACACACAGACACAGACAGACACACACACACACACACACTCTCTCTCTCTCTCTCTCTCTCTCTCTCTCTCTCTCTCTCTCTCACACACACACACACACACACACACACAGTACACCCACTTGTAAAGGTGCTGGCGTGTGGATACAGTCGCCTGGCTAAACTCCTCTTAAACGTCGGGGAAATGTCCACCTTTGGTTTTCGAACACGTCGTCCAGCCAGCACAGAGTAGGCACTCCTCCACAAGGCAGTACGTAGTAGCACATAGAGGATCGCCCATCAGGTGCCCCTCGATTGAGTGACTACCTTGATGGGGCCCTCCCCCGCCCTCTCCTTCACCGTACCATCTGCTTGTGTTGAGAAAGGGGAAGGAGATGCCTACTCGAGCTGCTGCTTGCTCGTGATGGAACTCAGTCGGATCAATCTTGCAGGTGCTGCTTACCTAAGTGCGCCGCTCGAGCCCTGCGGAAGGTCTCTGGATGAGACGAAAAACCAAGACGATGTCGCGTGTGGGATTGAGGCAGCCCCCTTCCATCCACGGGCCGTGGTTGTCGTGAATAGAATGTCCCGAGCACCCTGTCCTTGTTTGGATGCTCAATGCTCAAATGCTCGACATGCGGGTTGCTTCCCCGGATGTGATCTTCTGTGTGGGGCCCAGCGAGTCGCGCGGCCTGCAGGCGTATCGAGATGAAGGGCGGGTGACGATGGCCTTTTCCTTTGGGTCCCCCCTCTTGCAGGTGTTACCCTTGCGGTGTTCGACTCGGGGGCTGTCGCAATCTGCTTCGATTTGAAACGATACAGGGGAGGGCCGACAACCGATATCGCTCGCTCGCTTCTTTGTCCGTCCACTCTCTCCTCTTTCTCTCTCTCTCTCTATCTCTCTTACACACAGGCCACACAGGCCACTGGCAGGTAGGCAGGTAGATAGATAGATAGATTGATTGATTGCTAGCCACAGGGCTGCGAAGTGGCTCGACCCAGCTCGACCCCACTGGCGATGAGCAGGAGGAGGAAGGAGAAGAATGACGGGATGAAAAGTTAGTGGACAGGCAGGAGTTTTGCCCCGGCACGAGTTGCAAAAAGTAGACCCCGCGAGACTAAAGGGGAGAGGGCAAGAACGACGAACGGCTACTGCCTTTTATACATGGTAACGCAGGCGCGACCGTCTTTTGACGCGCCATCCGGTTCGGTGTCTCACTAAATGGATTTCTGCCCAATCCGCCCCCAGGTCAATCCCGTCCGTCCGTCCGTCCTGCGAGAAAGCCTCGGCGGCAAAAAGAAAATGACCCCCCTCCCCCCTTCTCCTCCCTCCTTGCCCTCCTCCTCCTTCTCCTCCTCCTCTTCTTCCCATTTGTGGCTGGGGCCAAGCGGGCCAATATCGAGATGGGAGCTCGTTGCGGACGGAATGCGGGGGAGAAGCAGCACTCGCATGTGGAACATGGCCCAGGGGCAGATGCTGTTCGGTTGGGGAGGTGGGGGACAATAGCGCGTCTTTCTTTTTACTCTTTTTTTTTCTCTTTTTTTTTTCTTTTGCCCGAGGTTTCTTTTCTGTCAGAACAGCCTGCCACCTGAACCCAACCCCAAGGGCCCTGCGCCAGTCGATTGGACATCCTCCCTCTTGTCCCAGGCCACCGGTCCAAGCATTGACGAGCCTGTTGGTCGGTAACCGTTTACCAGTCTCGATCTAGTGCCCGCAGGGAGGTCAGCCAAGTCAGCGCATGGTCAGCCCTCGGTTACAACTAGTACATGTGTCCTAGTCCTAGAGAAACACGTGCAGATCCGTCACCGTTGTTTTGGGACACTCTAATTCTTTGGGTGCCAGGAATCTGGTTTTACCCTCTGCAGTCTCCCCGCACTACTGATCTTGTCTATGTCTATCCTTAGTATCTCGTTCCTACTGCAGGCTGAAGATTCAGGGTTGAACGGGGCTGTAGGAGGTTTACAGACGCTCGGGATGGCCGTCTGTCATCAGATATATTCCCTCTGTTGTAGATCGCGTTACATCCTGCCGTGGTAGTGCCCATCGGCGAGCGACCAGATGCGGACATACTGCAGACTTGATCCACTACCACATGCGTCCGTATCACTCTATGCAGTACTATACAGCCAGACAGGAGGACCATTTGCTGAGGATGTTTCATCCGTCGAGGCCGCGTCAGCCTTATGGCGCTCCCTCACTGCAGCCTGTAGTCTGGCAGGTGGTTGGAATCTTAAGGCTTCCGCCCTCCCCCTCTTTTCTGATGCCTGTACTATCCAGGCACAAAGACGGAGGCAATCAAGGGTCCCTCCGAATGAAGCAATGTAGCTTCTGAAAAGAGCCTTGATCTTCCCCAATCAAGCCTTATTGAGGAGTATACATAAACGGAGTCCAGATTACAGTGGTACTTATCCGGTGATGTGGTGTTTTACTTGGCAGGCGGGCTATTCGGAGTACCACCATGGTTATGTATGTAATATTATAGTACCTACTAGAACAGTGTACTACGCATATCAGTGGCCAGGCATTGGTTGATAAGGCAGTGCTGCGAGTTGATACGTTGTGAATAATTTTTTTTGGGAAGGAAAAAAAAAAAGCACCCGTTGCAGGGGAAAAGGGGGGGGGGGGGTTTCACCACTGCAGTCACTGCGGGAGAAGCATCCTTTTATGGTCTAATCTATCTGACTGTACCTAACTGGTGGCTCTAAGGAACGTGGCCACAGGATCCTCTTCTCTCCTCTGTGATCCTGCACCCCACGTTCAGCTGAGACCGCCGTCAGCATCGTGATTCAGGTTGTATGCTGGAAATGTAATATGGCCAGTCTCTACAGTGCGTAGATGAGAAGATCTCAATGCTCTGGATGCGTCTCATCAGTTATCAATTATAGTACCATGATAGTAGTAGCGTGTCTCTGCAGGAGACCATCAGAAAGCTGTAGCGGAGGGAATCCTGTACCGAGCGCCTGAGGCCAAAACGCAGGTCCAGTTACGCCTCAGATCTCTGCGACAGCCCTGACCTATCTCCTCTGGAGAAATATATACTGATGCGTCTGTGCCTCTGCAAATGAATGAAGAGGACGAGGAGGTGGAAGAGAGAAAAAGAGCGCCTCTACCGTGTCCAGACTACTTGCCAACATCATCGTCGAGTCGGGTGAGTGTCACGTGGGCCGCGGTGCACGGACCATGTCTGCGTGCGGACCTCCTGAGCTTCAACCCCTGCCGGTTTGGAGACAGACATCTGCCATCGCCCTCTGTCTGTCCATGGGCATAGCAGCAGCAGCACCACCACCACCACCACCCCAACATCAACAACCAGCCCCTCCATATTCTTCGCATCCAGTATCCATTGACAATCTCATACAGCATTTTCGGTCACTGTAACCCTTCATTCATATGCGTGAGTCAACCCTCAACCCTCAATCACCTCCCCTGGGCTCCAGCAGCTGGCTTGCAAACGGCCCGTCTGCAGCCCCTCCATCCTCATCGACAAACCCGCCCTGGCCCTCCACCCGCCCAAGACATCCTCCAGGCCCTTATGATCCCTTCGTTCCACCCCAGGCCAGGACTGACTTTCTCCCTCACACACACTTCTAGTTCTGTGACACGATCACCACCCAATCAATTAAAATAAAAAATAAAAAACAAGAAAAAAAGAAGAAAGGAAATCATCTGAGGGACCCCGTTCGTCCACTGCTGTTGGCCTGGTGTACCCGCACCCCGTTTGCGTCTGTCCCCAAAGAGCTCCACCGCGCTGCCCAGCTTGCCTCTTCGAGCCAGTCAGCTGTTACGACCACCGAACGACTCGGTCACCCCGACCCTCTTCCTCTCGACAGGCCACCTTCGATCGACCCTGTATATCCGGAGCTCGACCTCACCCCTCGCGTCGGCATCGATGAACCGTTGATCAAGAGAGGAGGAAGACCGCCACTTTGCCCCTCGCCCGCTTGCCCGACTTTCTATGCTAGAGGCTCCCTTCGTCGAAACCCATGCGCCGGCGCCGACCACAGCATTGCTCCATCCACATTTTGCATGAGCTGCAGAGCTACCACGACGACCACGACAAGAACCCATCACCCTGCTGTCAAACAACCTGCCTGCCTCGTCCGACCCGAAGCTCGCATCTACGATAGCTAGATGGCAGATGGTTATCAATATCTCCAGCAGCACCTCGGAAACTTCCTCTACGCACAACCTGCCCCCAAAAATTCGCTTGCCGACCAGACTCTTCTGAACACTCTCCTCAGCCACGTCTCCCCGAGCCCCCGCCCAGGCTCCAATCCTTCCGATCGGGGCTCGCCAGGTCGATCCGTCCAAGGCATGTACAGCACCGGTCACCAGCCGGGGCCCAACTCCCGGCTCAATGGCGGGTCCAATGCCGCATCACGCTCCATGCAGATGCTCTACAACCACCCCTCCAATGCCTCAACGCAATACACCCATCCGTCACACCATCAGGGCATCCAGCCCGACCATTCAGGCCATGGTGCGTCCATGGGCCATGCCTCCGGCTACTCCAGCGGCATAATACCGAATGCGAGCCCCTACTCGTCCAACAACATCCCCAACGGCCACCCCGGCACGACAAGAGGTGGCCAGGCCCAGCAGATCAACGAGGAGTGGGCGCTGCAGCTCCGGCTACACAAGGAGGCGGAGAGGGCGCACACAGCCATGAACGAGCAGCACAGCGGCCACTACTTTGCGCGGCTAAAGGCGGCTGAGAACAGAGGCATAGGCCCCTCTGTTGCTGCCGCCACAACCAACAACGTCGTAGACGGTGATGACGAGCAAGGCGTCAGGCGCCCTCACATGGTGGAGAAGACAGACCAGCGACAAGAGTGGTTCAACATGGACTTGAGCGGCCAGGGCGTGCGGCATCTCTCGCCCGAGTTGTTCGATCACTACGCCTTCCTGAAGGAGCTCTATCTCGCGTCGAACAAACTCTCCCACGTGCCCCCAGCACTGGGCCAGCTGAGGAAACTGACCCTGCTGGAACTGTCACACAACCAGATCACAGAAATCCCTCCCGAGTTGGGCATGTGCACCTCCCTCAAACAGCTGTTACTCTTCGACAACCAGATCCAAACCCTCCCGTACGAATTGGGCTCGCTCTTCAACCTGGAAATCCTCGGCATCGAAGGAAACCCCCTGGAGGCAGAGCTGAAGCAGGAGCTGATGGAGAAGGGCACCAAGAGCTTAATCTCTCTCCTTCGCGAGCAGGCAAAGGGTAAGCCGCTGTCCAGTGTTCTTTGGTGTTCAAGAAAAGAAGGACAAAAAGTGAAGAGGGAAGAAATAAAAAAAAAAAAAATATTACATCAAATTACTAACACAATCATGATTCTTCCTCTAGTACCCCTTCCGCCGAACCCCCGACCACTCATAGTCCTCAATGAGGATGTCTCGCCTTCCTTGGAACGCATCAAGGTCCTCACCTGGAACATTCTCTGCGAAAAGTACTCCACAACCAACGTCTATGGATACACCCCAAGCGGAGCCCTTGCATGGGATTTCCGGAAGGACGGCATTCTCCAAGAGATCAGGGAACGCGATGCCGACATCGTGTGTCTGCAGGAGGTGTCTGTCGATGCTATGCGGGAGGTCTTGAGCCCGGAGCTTGCCGCAGGCGGCTACAAGGGAGTGCAATTCTCCAGGACTAAGGCTAAGGTCATGTACGACAAGGAGGCCAACGCGGTCGATGGCTGCGCAGTCTTCTACAAGGCGAAGAAGTACATCCTCCTGGACAAGCAGGTCATTGATTTCTCTACCATCGCGATCAACAGGCCTGACATGAAGACGCACCATGACATCTTCAACCGGGTCATGCCCAAGGACAACATCGGCATGATATGCTTCTTCGAAAGCCGGCAGACCGGAGCAAGGATGATCGTGGCGAATGCGCATCTGGCCTGGGAGCCCGAGCTGGCAGATGTGAAGCTCATCCAGACGGCCATCCTCATGGAGAACGTCACCAAGTTTGGAGAGAAATATGCTCGGTGGCCGGCATGCCGCGACAAGAAGTACATACAGCTCGCAGCCGACGAGGATGAGCAGGACGTGATGCCCGAGCCAGCGCCGTCGCAGGAGTACCGGAACAATACCGACCTTCCAGTCCTGATCTGTGGTGACTACAACTCTCCTAACGACAGTTCTGTGTACGAGCTTTTGTCGAAGGGACGGGTCGCACCGGATCATGCAGACTTTGGTGGGCGTCAATATGGTGTCTTCACGCGTGACGGCATCGAGCACCCCTTCCACCTCAGGTCGTCATACTCGGCCCTGAACGGCACACCAGACGAGATACCATTCACCAACTACGTGCCCACTTTTAACGGCGTGATTGACTACATCTGGTACTCAAGCAACTGTCTGGAGGTCGTCTCGGTCCTGGGCCCACCTGATATGGAATACCTGAGGAGGGTACCTGGATTTCCCCACTACCACTTCCCATCCGACCACATTCACCTCATGACGGAGGTGGCTATCAAGGCCCGGAAGGACAAGAAGGCACTGCCTGAATCCGACTTCTCGGGTCGATAAAGTCGTTTTGCACTTTCATCAGTCGGTTTTTGGCGTGGACGCGCTGCTTTGGAATCTTGCGCTACTTTTGGTTGTCGGATTTGGGGGTGGCAAACCCGGTGTTCTGGATCTGGTTCTACAAACGAAAGCGAGATGCGATCAAGGGAAGGGAGGAGGGAAGGGGTGAAAGGGAAGAGATCTTGTTCCTTCGGCGATAGGCTGGTTGGTTGGAGTGCGTGTGTGCATCTTGCCGGATGCGTGGTTTCTATGTTTGTGACGTGGGTTTTTTTCTTCTTTTTTTTCTTTCTTTCTTTTTTTTTCCTCTAGGGCTTGGTGGGTGAATCTACGATGCTGATTGAAGATGGAAACAGGGTCACATTATGGAGGCGTAAGAGAAGACGTGGCTCTGGACCAAAAACATTTTCTACTAAGAATCATCACATGAACACATGTTTGGCTGAAATTCTGGGAACCCTTTTGTCACCTAACTTATTGTCGGAAACAACACAGCAGAATCAGCAGGTTCCCCTCAACGGACAGAGAGCAGAGGATGAGGGCAGGGAAAGGAGACATGAGACATTGTGGTCCTGCTTGTAGGAATATATTCCCATTTATGGTTGTCTACCCGTCTTTTGGTCACCAAGCAGCCATATCTTTTTCTGTCCGTGTCTGTGTCCTGCTGGAATTGAACTGGCTTTTTTTTTTCTTCTTCCCCACCGAAAGAAGTCATGGAACCAGAATGGGGTGTGTTTCTGGATTCTGAACAGGACAGACATATAAGAGTGTTGACTCTTGTTTTGTGGTCATGGCTAGTAGGAGGAGGACAGAGGCGGCGAAGGGCTCAGATCAACGTAAACGCCAGCAGGCCCTGGGTGTTGTTGAGCTATTGGTCATTCATTTGCATCTGGTTATTCTTTTTGACTTCTGCTGTCTGACACTTCTCAACTTAGGGAACTGTATTCTATCCTATTTTTATCACAGGAGTTTTTCTTTTCCTCTTGTCTCTTGTCGACGGTGTGGTGCCAGTGGTCTTGGTATAGTACTACTCTGTTATCTCCTGTCTTTAACCCACCACTTCCCCCGGGGCCTTTCATTCTCGTTGATGCAACGAGGGGCCACTAAACGGTGCGGGAGAACAGAAGGGAGAGGGGGAGAGAGAAAGAGAGAGGTTACGGTCGTCCTCCTCGCAATCGTACCATACATACCTCCCGCCGTAAATGCCATCTCTCAACTCACCACTGAGGACCCCCGCTGCGTCGGTGGCGGGAAGGGGCCTGATTCATCATATTCTCTGCCGTGTGGATACGAGAGAGACGTGCATAGGCGTCCTTCCTTCAGCTGAAAGGACAAAAGCGGCCTGCAGCTCGTTCCATGTCTCAGAAGAGAGAAGGAGGGGGGGGAGGAAATGCGAGTGCCCCCCCCCCCAAATCGTGCCACGGGTGGGGGTGAAAGAGGGGGTTCGATAAGAAGCCACCTTTTCCCGGGCCGGGGCCTGGTTTTCAGGTTTGCACTGCGGGCCGGGGGGGGGGGGGGGAGGGCTGGCTGACTGGTGGGGTTGCAACTAGCTGGACGGTGCATGCTTTGGTGTCTCTTGCCTTTGGGGTTGGTTGTAGATCGCATACGTATATACATGCATGCACATAGCTACCACCCTACCTCGATCCATAGATGTTCGAGCGGGGAAGTTAAAGATTGGTGGGGGATTGGTGGGGAGGGGGGGAAGAGTGCTGTGGTTTTTTTGTCTTTTTCTACTCTCAGCCTGGTCGTGATGTATCGAGAGAGAAGGGGGGGGGGCGTATATACGTCGCACGACCTACTTCAGTAGTTTGCCCTTGACCCTTTGGTGGCATTTTGGCTTCATATTCTAAATACTTGTGTGAATGGCGGCGGCGGCGAGATGCTGTGAGTGGCTACCAGCGACCCTGGGGGAGGGGAGTCGGTGTGCTTTCGCCTGGCTTCTCTGCTGCTGCTGGAGGTCGGCTGACTGGTTCGAGAGGATATGAGAGCGTACGCCCCGTCCAGCAAAGTGGCGTGTTCTAGAGCAAGGATTAGGTAGATGTCTATGGGTCATGGGAGGATTCTAGGTGTAAGACATGCAGAGATACTCCATGGTCGGTGAGACGATACTTTCTCACCTTGGGGGGGGGGGGTCAAATAGTAGAAGGGGTTTGTGATATCCTCGTCAATCATGATATTCGAGCCAAGGGTCAGTTACTTGTTGAACACTGACCCTCATCCACTCACTTTTGTCTCTTTGCGTTCTTTGCATTCGTCTACTACTTTGACGCATTGTAGATGCTATGTGATACAGATCATTCAGAGACCAAACCTTTGAATGCAATTGGGTGCGCGAGGCCGTGATTCACACTTGGCAATCGATTGACCTTCTGAGCCCATCCCCTTGAGGATGTAAGCATACTCAACCCCCGCAAAAACAGACAGATGAGGAAAAGGATCGCGGTGTCCCCAACCCAGAACAGGAAAAGATACCATAGTATGTACCATGTACATAAGTAGATACAAGTGACGACGGTGATGTTTTCCGACCCTCGGCTCCATCGCGATCGACGACGGGATGGGCGGCCGGGAATCCTGATCCTCCGTTACATGTGATTGCTATTTGCTGTGGTGGGCCCCCCCCCTCTCTCTCTCTCGCGCTGGCCAAAGTAAAAAAAGGGATCCCGGAGACGGCAGCCTCCACCCCACGGGAGGTTGGTTTACGCTCCAGGAATCTCACCAATGAATGAATTGATGAATAGCGACACCGGAGGTTCTGATCGCCATGGTGCATATGGGATTATCGTCACGAGATGACGACGGTGCCAGCTTGGCGCAGACTGTCACTTCACACCAAAAGAAGGGGTGGGGGCAGGGGGGCGCGCCATTGTCTGGTGGGGAAAATGGCACAGCTGGTCTTGTATTTATGTGGGAGGGCGCATCAGGCATGGTTCACAGGCAGAAAAAGATGGAAAACACCTTTGGATGTGATGATTCGGTTTTTTTTGGGGGGGGGGGGGGAGCATGGCAATGGTCGGTGTAGGAAGGGGGTCGATTGGGAAAACCACGACAAGAACCAGTAGATAGTTGCATGAGGGCAGTTCCCTTCCGGAAGGTGGGTTCAAGAGTGAGCGAGAGAGAGAGCAAAGAGAAAGAGAACAGAAGAGAGTATTTGCCGCGCCTGTCAAGGTTACTGCAATGGATGGGGGATGCATTAGGGAGGGCACCAGTACCGAGGAGAGAGTGGTACTGGATGCAGGTGCTTACTACATACAGAATAACATATATTGCGACGCTACTGCCGGGGAGGTGGGATTTATTTCCCACGCGCCGAGGGCGGCTGTTGAGCAATGTCCGGGATGACTGGAGTAGTCGAGTGCTGGCTGGGCAAAAGAATAGGTCTGAGGAGGAGGGTTGGAAAGGGAAAATGAGAGACGTAACAGCCCACATTGGGTCGATTTACTTGTGATCAGGGCACATATTGGCCATCGTCTAGGGGGGGGAGGGTTGGTACCATAGTATACTGTAGAAACTTGGTGGCGGTGTGAGATTTCGCTCCCGCCCAAGTATTGAGAAACACATGGCGCCCGCCCCCGGTGTGAAGCCTCTGTAAGCCTTGTTTTCATGGTCTCTGGTCCGACGGTTGAGGGGGGGGGGGGACAAAAATCGAAAGCCAACCGTTGTACTCGGGGCGGGGAGGGAGGGAGGGAGGACGACACTAGGATGGCAAACAAGGCCACGCCAAGGTAAGTATAATGGGAAAGCTTGTTGCGTGTGTGCGTGTGCGCGCGCGCGCGTGTGCGAGAGAGAGAGAGAAGAGAAAGGCCATGCATTGACCCATGGGGACGATAGCTCTTCGACCATGTACTATTACTATGTACTTCCCGCTTCCGGCCAGCCCCACCACCACTGTACCAAAATCATCCACAGTTTTTTGGGCGCGGTCAAGTGCCGAGCACCAAGAGATCGTCCCTGCAGCGCCCACTGATGGCAAACTGTATGATTTGCTGGGCATGTTACAATTTGTGGGGAATCCATGAGCATGGAGGATGGGTCGTGACAGGTTCATGGCTTTGAGCCCTTTTTTTTTTTTCCCCTTCTTCCTTTCCCTTTTATCCCCTCCTCGGCGGGACATCCGTCGGGAATACATGCACCTTTATTTTTTGGCCCCCTTGTCTGATTTAAAGTGTACGAAACGGGAGAGGGGCAGTGTGTTCGAGAAAGATGTGGCGGGGTCATGAAAAGATCCTGCAGATCATTTGAACTCGCAGGATTGATACATTGAGAGAACAGAGATAAAAGAACCAGATGTCTCCTCAGCATCATCCACAGCTGCTGAATTTTGCACATTGACAACAAACAGAATCAAATCTCTAGAGGAAAGACCTTGTTCCCCGTTGCATCGACTGCATACTATGATAGTATACGTCAGCGAGCAAGCAAGCAGGCAGGCAATCACAGGGGGATGATCCTGAGTGGTCTAGACCATGTGTGTGTGTGTGTCTGCTGTGTGATATGGCGCCAGTTGGGTTGCAGCTCGAGGCCGGGACATGCTGGGGGTGGCAAGAAACTTGGAAGAAGTCATGGATCCGCGACTGGTCCCACGGCCTCCGGAGCGTTGCAGTCGATATCGACTCTCTGCTCTAGCGGCAAAACAGCCATGTACATATGTACTATAGCAATATATGATTATCATGGTGACCCCCTGAGCTCTCCTCTGGGCTTTTTTTCGTTTCTTCTTATTTATTTCAATCATCATCAATTCAATCATCAATCAGTCCACTCTATCCATTGATTGGCGGTCCTTGTGCTATAAAGTATTACCCCTCCACACACACACACACACCCCCCCCCCTCTCCTTCGTCTCACACACACCCTTCCACCCATCATTCTATCAAGGTTGGCACAGGGACCACAAAACCTTGCGCCAAGTCACTGCCGAAAACCTGGGGAATCTAGGTTAGTAATCACCCTGTCTGCAGGTGGTCATAAGTAGTGTACATAAAGTACATAGCAGCAGTAGTACAGCCTGGCTGGCGGCTTCGTGGGTTTTAAATGTCCGCGGCAATCAAACAAATATAAACCCACTCTCTTCACCTGGGGATTTTACCGCCTCCTGACCCTTTCTGACAGACCCCCCCCCCTCAAAAGAAAAGAAAGGTGAGGCTCAACGGCGGTCCACGGCGTAGTGGTGTGTGCACGGGAGAAGATAGTGTGTCTAACCACTTCAGTACAAAAGTACAGAGGGATGCAGGTTGACTATTGGTAGTCATTGGACACTATCTTCCCGCAAGAGATACTGATAGACAGTGATGAGTACCATATCGGGGCAAGACGCGAGGGCAAAAGTTTAAGTGTGTTTTTTTGGTGGATGAGTGAGTGAGCATCCCCGTCCCGTCCATTCTCTCCTCCCCCTCCTCCCCGCTCTCCAACACTTGCAGCCAGCAAGACCGGCTGGATCCGAGGGGGTTTCTCAGGTGGCTGGGCTGGGCTGGGCTAGATGGATGGATGAATGGATGAATGCCAAGTCAGAATGATGAAACTAGTCGACCGCCTGTGCCTTGACTGATGCATTCAAACATTCGACGATTACGGTCAGTGGTCACATGCAACCATTTTGTCCAACAACAGCAACAGTAACTGGAACAATAGGGAAGGGGGGGGGGAGGGAAAAAGGGAAAAAAAAAGTGGATGAGGAGCTAAACTAAATGTCCCAAGAAAAATAATACTACCGAGGCAGGAAAATATAAACAAAGGACAATAAGGAGGAAGAAGAAGGAAAAAGTCTGCAAGGAGAGCGAGAGAGAAAGAAAAAAATCCTTTCAAGTCTAGTCGAGTTAGCTGTGACGTTATTATGCAATATTTGAACCACTGCCGACATTCCCTCCCCCGAAAAGCTTGTAGTAGAGGGCATGTTTGAATTTCGAGTCATGGTTATGGAGTTGAGCCCAGTACAGGGCGGGCGGCCATCGAGGCAATGAATGCCGTTACCAGCGATCCCATGCGGCGGTCGCCCAGTTGTTCATGGATTGGCCGTTTCCAGGGGGCCGTGTTAGCAGGGGACGAGGGGGGGACAGTGCGAGATGACTGACCCCACTGGAAGACAGCAACAGAGAGAGCGCGCGCACGGCATTAGCAGCGTACCCTCCCCTATAATTCACATGGCCCTTTTGACTACTTACTTCTTATAGTATCTATTGTGGTACTACTACTACTGTAATCCTGCTCTGACAACCAAGCAAGAGAGCCCGAGAAGAATTCTACAATTTTCACCGATTAACTAAACAATAAAACAAAGTAAAAAATCAAAAAGGGAGAAGGAGAGGGAGGGAGAGAGAGAGAGAGAGAGAAAAGCAATCATCTTTGACCATCTGTCTCATTTTATCATACAAAATACAAATAGTCACACATAGTAGGTAAACAATAGACTAAATACAGTAGTGTTATCGTGATGAGGCGATCGTCATAAAAAGGGCTTTGTTGGTAGATCCTGGAGTCTGGCTGGAGGTATTCGCCCTGGGAAACCTACTGACTGACTGACTGACTGAGAGAGGAGAGCACTAGAATTAGAGAGAGGGTGGCGGTCCTAAACCCCCCCTTCTGAATCTTCAGGTCCCCACCCCGCCTAGAGGACCACTATGCCCCACTACGACCGCCTGGAAGAAGGACCTGCCGACCTGACACTGTACGAATCGCGTACCTGCGTATCCCTCTAACCGACCCCCCCCCCCAGGCTCCTCGCCCGTGACGCCTGCCCGTAGTTCATGTGCTATGCTATTCTAAGGTTTCGTCCTCTCATTTTTCAACCACGGAACCTGAATCCTAAGCACTGAACCACCAAAGGCTCAGGGCGGCACCACCTGCAACCCAAAGGCACAATACGCCCCAATACGACCCAATCCTCCCTCCCAAAATCTCACAACGCCTTACTCGAGGGGAGGGCACGCCTTTGCAGCTGCACTGCTTCTTTTTTTCTCCCTCTCTCTCTCTCACATCCCATCCCATCACGTCTTACGTATCTCACCTCACATCTCTTCTTCCTTTTTACCCCTGATTACCGATTCTCCTCTTCGACCACGACCACGGCGACACGCAACCGATACTGCTTACAGTTCAGCACCAACCTTAATCCTTCGTCGCCATCTTTTTACTTCTTCTTCTTGTCTCTCCTTTTACCTGTCGATCAACAAACACCGACACCCAGCGGGCACAAACATACAAAAAAAAAAAAACAAAAAAACAAACACACACAAACACATATCCACACAGCACACAGCGCGCAACGCGCGAGACCCCCCCCCCGCCCCCGCCCC
>JACWST010000109.1:0-92280 GCA_014850475.1 Cryphonectria naterciae | reverse complement strand
AAAAAAACAAAAAAAAAAACACACACAAACACATATCCACAAGGGACACAGCACGAAACTCGAGTGGACCGGCTGGCGACGGGACCGACCCCCCCCCCCCCAAAAGAAAGAAAAAACGAAGCTGGCAGATCGCATGTCTGGGCTCGCACCATCCCGCTCATCCTCTGTGCCAACCCAAGTCGGCCTTGGTCTGAGCGAGGTGGAAAAACATATTCCTTGTGCTGCCGCGAACCCAGCCTAGCCCGTACTCTCTTTCGCCTTCCCTGAAGAAGAAGAAGCTGCTGCTGCTGCTGCTGCTGCTGCTGGGAAAGACGACGAGAAGAAGGAGGAGATACAGGACGACGAAGGACTAGGGCCCCCTTGTTCGATCTTGCCTCTTGCTGGCCTCGGGACTCTTGTGTTCTGGGTTCCAGCAGAAGAAGGGCGAGGGCAGGACGTCGTATGCCTCGTGCCTCCTCGGCCAAGCGACAGCAGGGAGCGGCCAACCATCGCGATCAAAGACACGAGAATGGGCTGGTAGGTCCCGGAGGAAAGCGCACCGTCAACAAGAAAAAGAGCAGGAACGAGATCCGTCTCGATGGCCCCCCAAGGCACAACAACCTCAACGCCAACTCTGCTTCTCAGCCTCAGCCTCAGCCTCACGCCGCCGCCGCTGCTGCTGCTGCTGCTGCCGCCGCCGCTGCCGCCGCCCACCAGTCTCTGTCCTCTCTCGACGGCGCCGCTCCCCCGCCGCCCCCTTCCCCCCTGCCGTCGATCCCCAGTGTTCATGCAGGCGGAAATGGGAACGTCAACGGTTACGCGAAGCACCACAACCACAGTACCGACGACATCATGTCCGCCGACAGCCTCAGGCGCCCCTCTCTAGCTGCCTACTCTGAGACCTCCTCCTCCGAGTCCCTCTCCATCTCCGCCGCTCACTCCTCCACCACCACCAACACCACCACCTCCTCCTCCGCCGCCGCCGCCGAGGACGCCCACCGCCGCATCGATGTCAACGCCGCCAAGAACACGAATGTCCACCGCGACACCGGCCCTATCGACCTGGCCTTCAGCGTCCTCCGGTCCTGCCCCCTGCATGACACCATCGCCATCCTCATCATCCTCATGCAGCTGTCCCCCTTCGCCCTCTCCAGCATCTACACCCTCTTCACCCTGCTGACCTTTGTCCCGCCGCCCACCACAAACTCCGGCCTGAGCGTCACCGAGATCTTCGATGGCTTCGGCGCCCCGAATCTGTGGACCCTCGTCGGCCTGGACCTGTTCTTCCTCATCGTCTTTGCCTTCATGCCACTACAGGACCTCATACTGGAGTTCGCACAGGTGGTGGTCGCCATGACCCTGGGCGGCGGGGCGAGCTCGAGGGGAGGGACCACACACAAGATCTTCTTGTGCGTGGGGATCATCCTGTTCAACCACTTTGGTCAGCACCAGGCCCTCAGCAGGTATTCATCCAACTTTAGGGCGCTGTTGGGCACGTCGTGGAGCACGCCCGATGCCGACGACCCCCTGGAACCTGCAGCACCCAGTACGTACGGGAGAAAGGTGCCGAGGGGTCTCTTTCGGAGCATTCTGGCCATCCACATACTCGTGCAGGGCCTCGTTCGCTACGTGAGGGATTGGTATCTGCGGCGGGAGAAGCGCGATCTGCTGTCCCAGAGTCAGTCCGACCCGGAAGCTGCCAAGACACCCACGCTTGTGGTGGACCAGGCTGCCTCCGAGGGCGGGCTGACGCCCGCAGAGACCGATCCGAACAGGCAGGCGGCGAGCTCAGCGGCGTCCACGAAAAAACGGAGGAAACAGAGCCATCAAGTCCGCATCCGACAGCCCCTCTGGGCAGCTCTGGCGAGCACCAAGATCGTCATGGTGAAGGAATACGAGCTATCACAAGCGACGCAGGAGTCTGCCGGCTCTAACGCGACCGACATCCACAACCTGGGGAACGCACCCTTCTACACGCAGTCGGGACAGATCTGGATCTGCTATGTGGGCTGTGACGAGTTCTGCTTCAACACCAGCCACTTCCCCGACCTACCACCCCCCGAAGACAACGAGCACGATGTCCACGGAAAGGGCCCGTCCTATATCGACAAGACCAAGCCCTTTTATGTCAGGGTGAACAACGCCATCTGGCAGCCGACACGCATCCTCTCGGTGGACAGCGGAGAGGAGGACGGAGCAGCGGGTACGAGGTGGACAGGCGACATTTACGGCCTGACACCCATGTCTAACTACGAATGCGAGTTCGTGAGCACACGTACGGACGAGGTGATCTTCTCGACTAGTATTAGGACCATACCAGCTAAGACCAAGGATGCCGACGTGGCCAAGGTTGCTGGCGCCCCACGCTCGCAGTACCGACACGAGTCCCCCGCCACGACCCTGCGGACCTCGATTGCCGGCCTGGAGGCCAAGCTGAGCGACGAGAAGGCCAAGCTCAAGTCCTCCAGGAAGGAGAACAACCGCAAGACGAACGCAGTCAAGAAAGACATTGACAGGCTGACCTCGCAGGTACAGTCGGCCGGTGGGTCGGATGACAGGCTGCGGCAGAAGGTGGCGCAGAACACGACGCAGCAGAAGCAGGCAGAGCAGGCTATGGAGGAGCTGCAGGGGCTCCTCAAGGAGCTGCAGACGATACCGGAGGAGGTGCTGGCGGGATACCGGGAGAAACAGGGCCAGTACAACTCGGAGAAGAGCCAGTTTGACCAGGCCCGTACGGCTTTCAAGCGCTTCAAATCCTCCATCGAGCACGAGACCAAGTCTCTGGACGATGAGCGCACAAGCCTGGGTGCCAAGCGGAACAAGATCGCCGCCCGCCTCACCAAGGTCGACGGTGAACATGCGCGGATAACAGACGCCAACGCCCGCGGTCTTGACGAGGCCGAGCGCCGTCGACAGGACACGGCCGGCTTCGAGGGAGAAGTGGCCCGCAGGGAAAAGGACTTTGCCCAGCGGCTGGCCCTTGCGTTCGCCCGCAACCAGGAGAAGCAGCAGGAGGCCGGCAACCTGTCCGCCATGCTTGATAGTATCCTCAAGACCTTCAAGCAGCCCGACTATCCGGCGTACTACGAGCGTCAGGACCCTGCGGTCTTCAACAGCAATGCGGCGGCCGCCGCCGCGGCGCAGTGGCCACAATATGCGCAGAATCCTCTCTGGTCCCCATCGCCTGCCGCTGCTCTCCCCGCAACGACACTTGCTGGTGGTACTACGACTGTCAACCCTCTGTACGCGCAGGCCCCCTTCCCGCAGTACCCAGGACCTCCCGCCGGTGGTGGTGGTGGTGGTGGTGGTGGTGGTGGTGTGCCGATGCGTCACAAGTCTAGAGGGCGCTCTTCATCGATGCTAAGCGACGTCTCCGGGTTCACACAGTCGACAAACGAGGATGACGAGGGCGGGAACAACAGTGGCGCCTCCAAGAACACCAGCACTTGGAACCTGAATGGGGCCGCCAACGCCACGGGCAACATGTCGGGCGGCAGCTCCATCAACGTCAACGCTCCACCATTTCTCCCTCCGCAGTCGCACTCTGGCAACCCGAGCCCGTTCGCACAGTATTCCAAGCCCGCCGGCGGAATGCGGAGTCCTCCTGGATTCCCGCCATTCCCATCAGGCGGTGGTGGAGTCTTGCGCAAGGGTTCTGGCTGTGGTTCTGGGTTCGCCTCGGGCTCTGGTTCTGGCGGTAGTCTGCACAGCGGAAGCGGAAGCAGCCAGGGTAGCAACAAGGATCCCTCGAGCCCCGTGTAAAAACCGGGGCACGCTGTGGTATCTCCTTTTTGCAACCTGTTTCTGTATCTGGGTCTGTTGGTGTGTTTTTCCTTTTTGGGACGCATATCTGCTGCTGCAAGCCTACATACTGCCGGATGTCAGGTCCTCTCTCTCTTCCTCTTCGTTGTCGACAGGGGAGGTTGAAACCTCCACGCTGCTTTGTCGACTCGGGTTGGGAGAAAGCTTGTGGCATCTGTTCCTGGTCATGTCACCACTGCTTTACGTCTGCCTGTCTGCCTGTCTACCTGTCTGTCTGTCTGTCTGTGTAGATCTCATTCTGGGCTGGTCGGTCCGGGTCAACAACAGTCTTTCATGTCTTATCCATAGGTAGTCGATTGGATCAGCTAGCGTGTTGAAGATGTGTGCGTGTATAGCGAGACTTGTGCAGGGGTTTTTCTGTCGAATGCAAACGAGAAAAGTTTTCTTATATCCTTCTTACACAACCATGTCCCCAAGGTTCTTTCTACTTCGGACTTGCGTGACCTGCTGACCACAACTTTGCATCACGCACAGTGACCCCCGAGAAGTGCCGTCTCCTTGTGCCTCGCTACAACTCTGGCTCAATTGCATCCCCTCCCCTTGATGATAATGTTGTCAACTTATATGAAACCAGTCACATGGCAAGAGGCTAACCGATTCCTGACCTAATACGATCTAGACAATCACAAACGTCTCCGTCTCCAGGAACAAACCTTCCAGGTACTCGTCGACCTGCTCCCCCTTCTTTGGGACATGCCCTGTGGGTTCTTGGTGCGGTGCGTGGTAAAAGTTCCGAGGCGTGAGTACCGCTTGCCAGCAGGGAACACCACCAGCAGTATCGGCATCGGGATCTGTTGAAGGAGGAGGAAGAAAGGATGGATCCAGTGCGCGGAGGACAAGTCCCAGCGGACCGTTCAGCCCGGTCGAACCAGATGTCTCGTTGATGGTGCCCAGGAGCAGAAGATGGACAGGGAGGAAACACACGAGGCGTCGTCATCCGCGTCCATCACCACCTCTTCCCTGTCGATCCCGTCGTCCTCGAGGGCGTCAGGGAACACATCTGCAGCATGGGAAATCTCCTCGACGCCATGCTTGTCTGGGGAAAGGAGATGATCCTCCTCCTCCTCCTCCTCCTCCTCGTGTTGTCGGCGACAAACAATGCCCGTCTATGCAGTGAATGGCGTGGCTCGACCTGCCGCCACAACACCACAAAGCGTCCAGCATCTTCCCCCGACACACCCCATGATCCCGGCCCTCATGAACCGCACCGCACGGGCGCCTCCTCGTCGACAAAGCCAGACATATACCTCAAAGTCCATCAGACTCCTCCAAGGCCATATAGTAAACCTCGCAGGAACAAACTTTCGACAGTGCCATTGACGCCCGCCTCACGACCAAGAAGGCCCCCCTGGTACAACACACGCGGCCGGTGCCCTGCGCGGGCCCTCGCACGTCGGTGCGCCAGAGCAATCACCGCTGAATTGCGCGCGGAGCTGGGGGTCGGGGTCGCCCGACGACAACGACGACGATGCTTTCCAGCCGTCTGTAGTTATTTTGTCGTCGAACTGGGTGGCACAGCACCAGTTTACCGTTTTGGTGGCAGGCTCGAGCGCGCGGGGGGGGAGGAAGGCTTCCTGGAGACACCAGCCGCGGTGGTCGGTGGGCCTCTGGCCGGTCTGCCGCTTGGGCGGTGGGTTGCGTATACGGTACCGATTCCTGCGCCGTCTGGGGTGGGGGAAGCCCTTGGGGAAGCGGAAAGGAGAGCTTGACGGCTAGTTCTTCTTGTTCTTCCGGTGCGGTAGTGGAAGAAGACGAGGAAGAAGAGTGCGGCCGGAGGAAACCGCCCACTGCCTTCTCCGCCCTGGCTGCCACGATGGTGATGGTAGCGTTGTGGTAGATCTGGGGCATGAGGGCGATTTTGCCACTGCTGGTCGACGTCCTTGGTCTGCACGATGCACAGGCTGTCGACCTACAGGAGGCGATACCCTGGGCTGAGGGCGACCACGAAGGCGTCCTGGATGGAGGTCGGCAGGGCGTCCCATGGCAGGCCCCTGCTGCCTGTTGCGTGTTACCTTGTGGGGCTGGTCGCCGCCCCCAGCAGTAGCTGAGGGCGAAGTAGGGCTCTGGGGCTGTTAAGGATGGGAAGTGGATGGTTGCTTGGTATCCAGCCGTGGAGGTCCTCGTACACTGGCACACCATTTAATTACTGCGGTCAGGCTGGGTAATTAAGTATGTACCTCGGGGATTAACTTGAAACCCAGTCTGCTGTGCAAGAGCCAGCAGCAGAAACGCCTGCGACTTACTTCTGATACCATTTTGAGCATGAATGATGGGCTTGGCTTGGGGCGTTTCTCATGGTCTCTGAGGCACCAGCTTCGTGTGAGAGCAAGAGTCTCCTTTGATCCGGAAGATGCATTGGTAGGCCGACAGGTGATAAATTTGTCAGAACCACTCCCTTAAGAGAAGGGTTTGATATAGCAACAAATTCAGATCCAGCCAATTATTCCTCATAGAAATATCCTGCCGAAAAACAATCCTCACCGACAGCGGCAAACAATGACATGTAGCCAGGTGGTATGCCTGTAAAGTACCCAAAAGCATCGACAGACACCCCCAGGGACCACAGCCTGACATAGATCTCCTCCAGATCCCCTCCGCCAATGAGGAGGACGTCAGCGCTGCGAGTCTGCAACTCCTCCCACTGATCTCGACGCATATGAAGGGGAGGCGGACCACGTTCCGTCCAGCCACCTGGCCAGCGCACAAGAGGACTGCGCGACGAGCAGGGCGGCCAGGTTGAGCTCGAAGAAGAAGGTTTCCCGCGGAGCTGTCTGGTCTGCCGAGGAGGAGGAGGAGAGGTGGATACTCTTGGATTCTATGGCCATGCTCTGGCAGAATTCACAATGGCGATACTCGGGGAGGTATGCCAGCGGGGCCATTCTTTCCCTCGTCCCAGCTGTTTTGACTTTTTGTACTGAGAAGTACATAGGATTTGATAATGCATAAAGCCTGTCGTGATGGGTGAGTGACTAGGTAAGGGGCCTAGCCTTATAGGCAATATTTGCAACTGTCAAGGTGAAAATGGGCTCTGGTAGCTGCTCTGCTAAATGGACAAGCAACCAAGCTTATGCACAAGTCAACAGTGTCTATGAAAAGCCAGGCTCCACCGTTGCGTGATGCCAGCATATTAAGTAAGCGCTGATAATCATCTTCCCAGATGAAGAGGGGCAAGAGGCGCAGCTGGACTCAGTGCGGCTTGGATCTTGATGTTGCCGCATCTTGTTCGTCGTAATGGACCAAACTCGCCTTGTTTGTCTGCCCTGGGGATCGTCCTGTGTCTTGTCACTGGCTTGGGAGGTTTGCTATGTGATACAGTGGTAATCTGTCCATAAGATGTGAGAAGCCCTCCTTCTTCACATGATATTGCGGCAACATTCATAATGTGGAATCAACGACATTTCAGTGATGGTTCAACGTCTTCCAAGCATGTGTTTCTCCATTGTAAAACAATAATTTTAGAACCAATCCAGCATTCATCGGGGAAAGAGTCAAAGGGGAAATCAGGAAAATCAACACACATTATGACAACAGCATAAACTGTATATATGTAGGGCTGTCTCCCAGGCTAGGTGTACTACATTTTAATCCTGATCTATTTCCTAATTCAGAGTTGCTGTCTAATATCCTCAGTCATGTTTGACGTTGAAGACTTGTCAAGATAAGTCAAATTCTCCCAAGAGCAACCCGAGATGATTTAAGTGACTCTTGCAGACTCATAAGCTGCTCAAACCATTAGAGATCAAGACTTCAATAGTCAACACTTGGCAAAAGCTGATTTTGTCTCCAAGAAGATAAAAGCCAAGCCAAGTATTTCCCAATATCAACTTTGCCCAATCAGAACTTGAATCACCATAAAGTACTCCTCAGCACATTTTAGCATTCTAACGCCCCTCCCCCCTCCCCCCTACAAATTAACCTCGCTGACAACTGGTCCCAACAATGTCTGCTGCAGCTGGAGACATGGCCGCCCTCTTCTTGGGCGGCTTCGGTACCTGTCTGCTTGTCCTGGCAGTGTGCTGTTTCTATGAGGTGATTAGTTTCAACGAGAGACCACAGCATTGTTACTTGTGTGGCGTGGACATTTGCAGTTACTTGTGGTGCGGTGGCCGGCCGAGACGGCAGGTGGTGGGAGAGCAGGTTTGAGCCAATTGGTGATAGATGCTTAGCCAAGGTCTGCTTCGTGTGATGAGGAGGACGAGAAGGGACTGTAGGACATTGAAAGTACATCAGACTCATATGGTCAAGAGTGTTGTCGATGTGGCATATTACCAGTGTTGCCTTCTTATCACATCTTTATTCAGAACCAGACCACATAATTAGAACGAGGCCCAATTCGACATGTTGATTAGAACTCTATAGGCAGAGCGTAGCAGTTGTTGGACATTCATTGCAAGAGGCCAGTGTTTTATGTGCACACAACATTATACAGTCACAACACACAGCATTCTTTCTTTTCCAACGAGGCAATGATATCAGGGGAAAGATCACTTTCTTTTTTTTTTGATTCTCTCTACCTGCTTCTGATGTGCTCCGCGCTAGCTATCGAGGTTCCGCCATGTCTCAGGAACGATATCCCCTTCCAAGTACTTGCGTCCGCATCATCGGCGCCACTGCGATGGGAATTGTGGGAAAGATGTCTCTTTTCTCAAATTCCACTCATCGGCTTACATGGGCGTAGCGACCGAGTGGATCGCTTAGTAGTTGAACTGAGAGTCGTGGTCACTGTGTGAAGGCAAACACCACCTGGTCAGCATGACTGATCGTTGAAACCTGTAAAGAGTCGAGGCATGAGGAGACTTGGGTTTTAACTTACGGGTGCCACTCCTCCTTGTCGCCGTACTGCTGGTCGTACAGCTTCTCGGCGTGGTGCTTGGCCTGCCACTTGGCCTTCTCGGTGTCGACAAAGTCGGCACCCTTGGTCTGGATGAGGCGCTCGGCCTCACCGGCAGCAAGGCCGGCGAGGATCTCCTTGGCAACACCGTGGGAGACGGGCTTGCCCTCGGCACGCTGCTTGTTCTCGTAGGCACGCATGGCAGCGAAGCCAGCGGCGGCACCCAGAGACTCGTTCAGGAGGGAGGCCTCGTGCTTGGGGGGCTCACCGCTCTCCCAGGCATCGCTCTGCTCCTTGGCACTGCCTATTGCGGGTTGTCAGCATTGGGCATCCTGTATCCAAACCCCCACTAAGTGAGGAGGTTTGTAACATGTTCGTTTGTGTGAGGGGTAAGGAGGAGGAGGGGAGGAGATGATGAGGTGTCGATATAGGAAACGGCTGCAAGAGGGGGGAGAGCGTACCGAAGTCGAAGAAACCCATCTTGAATGATAGTTTGGATGAAGAGTAAATGTAGATATGGTGGTTGAGTTTTGGTTTGTTGTGAGGGTGGATGAGGAGTCAAGAAAACAATACTGAGGTGTGAGGAGGGAGGGGAAGGAGCTATATATAATCGAAAGTCCCCTCGGAGGAGGGACGACCCCTCCTCCCCTTTTTTCCGTGGTCTACTACCTAAGCTACATACCCACCACACCTCTGACATGTGCGGCACCCTGTACGTGTGTGTGTGTGTCTCTCTCTTTTGGAGGGTTAGACGCTCGAGTGGAGGCCCTGGTTCGGGTCCTGGGTCGGTGTAAACAGACGAAGCACTGCCCCTCTAGTTGCTACGCTGGGGATGGGCAATCATGCTTTAGCTTCATGCTCATGATGAAAGACTTCAGGGATGACGCCGCGGTGCCCCCGGCCAGTCGAAAGACGTAATAGAGGCTCCACCCTGAGCAACCCCTCGCCGTGCCAGAGCCTATAACGAGGCACCTTGAGGGTCGGGGGCGTGGACAGACCCCTGGGTCCACTGATCGTGGGGAGCTTGACCTACCAAAAACCCCCCCCCTCCTAAGCTTAACACCCACCCACCCACACCCACACACATCATCGTCATCCCGCGTTCCTGCGGGAGTGGTTGCAATGGTACGATGTACAGAGCTGAAAGTTGAAGGGGCCAATTGGGGCGGTTACAGGTTGTGCAAGCGTGCTTGACGCGGCCGTTGTTCGTCTTATGTGCATTGTGCGTGTGTGCGTGTGTGCGTGGGATACAAGGAGAGCACCAAGCTCGCCTGGCTCGGCAGACGGTGACAGGACTGGTTGCCCGGTGCCTGTTGTGTCCTCCTCCTGGGGTTGTGGATGGATCTAGATCTGCAGCGTACGAGTTTCGAAGGGTCGTGGATCTTAGACCATGCCATCATAGGCCTTGCTCTGCGAACCCTTCCCCAACAACCGCGCCATGCCCCTCACCAAACTCTATACTATGGTACTTTGGGAGGACCGACAATTGCCGCCGCCCTCGTATTTAGTGGAAGATGTGAACGGGTCTGGAAAGGGGAGGGAGGGGCCAAACCTGTTTACTATCTCTTTCTTTCTCTCTCTCTTTCGCAAGCCTGGTAGGACACTGTGGCAACAAGAGACACAACACAACACACACAGAGGGGGGGAGGCTTTCCAAGGAAAGTTGACCTGAAGCTTGCTTTGGCCCGTGAGGGAGCCGAGCCACGCCATGGAGGGGTAGCTCTCCACACAAGGGGTGGGCCCCTTTGACATGCTGGCTCTGGACCGCACTGCATCAAGCAAGGTGTACTGTATAGTCTAAAATCCACCGGGGCTTATGACTGCTGCTGCAGCCAGCATGCATTTGCTAGCCTGGATTTACGGATCAATTAATTTTGGCTGGCTGGCTGGTAGAAGCTCACAGAGAGCTTGCCTTGCTGGCGTCCCCTGGACCTGTCCATAGAGATTGGATGAAACATTGTGGCTGTCAGGATCAGATGAGAAGAACCAGGGGGCGGAGACCAAGAGAGGCCTGCCAGGACTGCCACGACAACAACCACAAGCTTACCCGAACGGCACACATGATCCGTTGGCCATGGACCTTCCCCCCCTCTTCCCGCCATGTTGTGGTTTGTTCGTATTAGCCTGACAAAGTAGTAGCACCCGCGATAATCTGGGGCAGGGACCAGGGAGCTTCAGTGAGCTGGTAGTGAGGCAATTGGCCGGTCATTGGCACGGATCCATATACTGCAGCAGCAACAGACGTGGTAAGGTGCCAGGTGCTCTGTGCACTATGCAGAGAGAACAAGGTATGTGAATCAAGGAGACACAGCCCTCAACGTGGACGAATGAGGCCTCTCATGCCTTGCCATCTGGTCTCTCCGTCCCGGGTCGGTTGGCTCTCTGGCCTGCTTGCCCAGTTTGCACCTGCATACGCATATGTGACGAGCTTCGCCGTGGGGAACTCAAATGTGGAGGGGGGGGGGTCGAATGGCGGTGACAAGCTTCATTTGAGCTTCCTGCGACCTCGTTGGACAACAGCGAGATTCCAGGGGGCGTGATTGATGTCACAGCCAAATCCAGCTCTCTGGTTTCTCCCTTGGCCCCCTCAATCGCATGATATGATGGATTAGGAGCCATGTTTCATGCGGGACGAAAACGCAACACCGCGGGACCAATCCCAAGGTGTAACGCGACCCTATGTCATCGTCATGCTCCTAAAGGGGGAGAGAGAGAGATACGCTGAAGGGGGGAGGGGGGCCAGCTGCGTGCGCAGAGGTGGGCGTCCAATCCGTGGCCCCAGATGGGTCCAGTTCCGGGTAGAAGGACCCGGTCTCCAGCAAAACCAGGTGGCATCTGTACTGTACAAGAGAGGGGCTAAGAAAGAGGTCAACCAATCCATCCCTCAAATGTGCACGCCGGTCGCTTGCTTAACAGTAGTCGGAATGGCCCCACGCAGCCGCTGGACCCCTGAGCGAAAATACCCCTCGGCCAACGAGCTTGCCTGCTGGGTACCGGCAGTCAGGGGCTACCGGGCACCGAGGTTACAGAGCTACGTGACTTGCAGGATCGCCCAAATTTGACTCGCCGCAGAGAGAGAGGGCCGTTTCATGCACAGCCATGCTGTGGGTGGGCGGTAGCAAAGCTCGGGAGGCCACCAGCAAGGCTCAGCCATCAACACTGTGACACTGTATAGCTGTACGCTGGATGCTGCTCCACACAGGCGGTGGACGATGGCACAAGTGTGACGTTCCGATGTTTTGTGTTGACTCCTCAAGATGGTCGAGTGAAGTCGGTTCGACGCAGTTGTCTTGCTGATCATCTCTCTCTCTCTCTCTCTCGTCCCGCATCTTGGCAGCAACTTGGCATTGTCTTGGTCGTGCTTGGTTCCCGCCGCAGCCTTAGCAACCCGCTGCTTAGACACTTGGCCAGGCTAGCCAAGCTTCTGGAACGAGTCCCCGGAGGACGGACAGAGACTGCTTGCCGTTGAAGATCGTCGATCATGCCTCGCAGTGAAAAGGATCCGAGAGAGGGCCACACATGCTGCTTGGAACCGAGAATTCCCCGTACGATCCATGATGAGAGCAGCAGAGCGAGGGAGAAGCTGCATTGGATGGGTACAGACAGATACGTGTCTGTGGCTGACTTGGGAGCGGCCGTTCCATGCCCAAAAGTGACGGCCGCATCAATGGTCGCATCGCATTGCATGGTTCAAGCCCGGAATCCTGCACACCTGCAGCTCCAGACGCTCAAAATAGGCCCATGATCTGCAATCATGCCTCAAAAAAGAACAACGTCTCTCTTTGACGAAAGGGTGTCGTGCCCGTGAGAACGGTCGCCAACCTTGAAGTGTCATACATACAGCTCCAAGGATCGGAAGGATGTCGTATCTTTGCATCTTAATTGAGCGTGTTAAGGACCAGGTAAGCATCTTTGCACAGGTTTGATGATGTTCAGAATAGCTGCAGTTGATTTCCTTGATGGCTTCTGACGGAGTCGTCAGTCAGCACCTCTGCGAGAAACTGACGGTGTGCCTCCCCTTTGTTTGGTGGTAGATCCTGCCTGCCTGTAATAATTCCCCTCCTTGGCAAAGCGTAGATGAGAACACAATAATTGGAAGGTTCGTTCGAGGAGAGCGCAAGAATTCTCGGGAAGGCACCACCACAGGAAGAGGGAAGTCGCAGTTGGCCAAGCCCCCCGCCTGTCTTTGAGTGGCTACCCCGCAATAGCCTTGCATGCAGAGTACCTGTGCTGCTACCTTGCAGCCTTATCGCGGATTAGAAAAATTTCAGATAAGACTTCCTCTAACAAGGTCGAATACCAAGTAGCCATTTCTTTACTGGACTGTCCCGATTAATCACCCACTCATATGCAAACTTAAATATGGAAGAAACACGACCAGAATCACCCATCACAAAATCAGCACTTGCCACCGAGGCAGCAGACGGCATGCTGCGACAGGAGTCCCCATTCCTCCACCCGGGTTCCGTAACCAGGGCGAATACGCTGGCAATCGTCCAGCTCGCCAAAGACGACCTCGTCCCCGTCTACCTGCGTCAGTCCCAAGGCGAACACGACGGCTACAAGGAGGGTCACGTCCTCAACACGAGATTCGGCTCGTTTCCACACTCGACGTTGATTGGTATCCCATGGGGCTCTCAGGTCCGCGCTTCCAATGTCGACACGGGCTCGCGAGGCCGCAGAAAGAACAACAACCAACAGCAGAGCAAGAAGGAGGGAGGGTCTGCACCGCTTGGCGGTGAGAACAAGAATGGCCATGTAGAAGGTGGGCCTGCAGAGCTCAAGCGCAAGAGAGACGCCAGTGACGAGGGTGAGAAGCGAACCAAGAGCGAACCAGACGAGCCAGCCAAGTCAGCTGAGGCCGAGGACAACACAGCAACTGAACAGACCCAAACAGCACCCGCAGACAAGGAAGAAGAAGACGACAAAGTGCTAGTAGAAGAAGAACAAGAAGAAGCGACACAGCAGGCGCCTGCACAGAAGCGGCAGCAGAAGGGCAACACCACCGCCGCCAAGAGCGGGTTCATCCACATTCTCCCTCCCACGCCTGAGATATGGACAAGCAGTCTTCCCCATCGCACACAGGTTGTCTACACCCCCGACTACAGCTACGTTCTCCAGCGGATACGGGCACGGCCTGGCACGAGGCTCATCGAGGCTGGTTCCGGCTCTGGCAGCTTTACGCACGCCTCGGCACGGGCCGTCTACGACGGTTGCACCGGCTACCACGACGACGATCCCCAGCCCACGGGCAAGGTGTTCAGCTTCGAGTTTCACGAGCAGCGCTTCGAGAAGATGAAAAAAGAGCTGCAAGAGCATGGGCTGAGCCGCCTGGTCGAGCTCAACCACCGCGACGTCTACAACGAAGGCTTCCTGGTGGACGGCAAGAGCCCCGAGGCCGACGCAGTGTTCCTCGACCTGCCGGCACCGTGGCTGGCGCTGCCTCACCTGTCAAGAAGAAGACCCAAGACGGGAAATGAGATGGAGGGCGTGGAAGGTCGACAGGAGGAGTGGGTCTCGCCCCTCAATCCCAACAAGAGCACCTACATCTGCACATTCTCGCCCTGCATCGAGCAGGTCACGCGCACGGTGTCGGAGATGCGTAAGCTCGGCTGGGTCGACATCGAGATGGTTGAGATCTCGCACAAGCGCATCCAGGTGTTCCGCGAGAAGATCGGCCTGAATATCGTCTCTGAACGGGGCATGCAACAGGCCCCCAAGGATGTTTCCGAGGCATTGGAGAGGCTGAAGGAGATCGAGGTTAAGGCTGCGGAGCACAACGCCAAGATGCTGGCCCAGCATAGCCACAGGAAGGTCGGGGTTGAGGAAGAGGAGGATGATGATGATGAAGAAGAAGAAGAAGAAGACAATATGAAGAAGGGTGGTGCAAAAACGCAGGCTGCAGCGACCCAAGTGAATGGTGCGGCGCATGGGGCGCCCAAGGTCGAAGCTGGAGAGGAGGAAAGCAAGGACGCAGCCGTAAATCCCTTTATGCAAGGACGCCTCGTCACCCGCGGTGAGGCCGAGATCAAGGCGCACACCTCCTACCTAGTCTTTGCGATTCTGCCGCGCGAGTGGACCCAGGAGGACGAGGCTGCTGCCGCAGCGAAGTGGCCCATCGGCAATGAGCAGAAGGTGATTGGTGCCGTGGACCGGGCCGAGCGTAAGCAGCAGAAGCGTGAGCAGATGCACGGCAATCGCCAGAAGAACAACAAGATCAAGGAGGACGGCAGGGCCAAAGGCCGGGCCAAGGCGGCTGCAGGCAAAAATGAAGACGTTACGGTGACGGCTCAGGCTGAGCAGCCTTTGAAATAGACCAGGCAAGCCAGACCCTAGATGCATAAATTCTTGACAACGGAATTGATACCCATACAGCTTGTCTTCGAGCTCGCAATTTTTATGGTCCGCCTTGTGCCGGCCCCGTCCCCCACTCATTTCTCGTCAACTGTTTCGTCCAGCCCCGCAGCAATGCCACATCTCCAAGGCTTTCCTCCCCAGCCAGATACCCAGGGTTGTACTACTCTGCATGCCCCCAGCTCCACTCCGGCGCGACCTCCCGTGGTCCTTTTGGTGGTATATACGCATGCGCGGAACCGCCAGACTCTGCCCCGCCCAGCACTCGAATAGGCCCCGCTGCCTCTGCCTCCCGAGCCTCCTTATCCTTTCCCACGATCCGCTTCAATGCCTGTCGGCTGAACACGTCTTTCAGCTTCCTGGTGCGCGGAGACTGCAGATCAAGGTCTGCAAAGGAGGTGAACGTGTTCGGAGAGGGCTCGGGATGGATTTCCTCGGCGTCTGGCGGCCTCGTTGCAGGAGTTTCGTCTGTTTGATGAGGACTGTGGAATGCCGAGGGAGACTGGAGTCCTGCAGCATATAACGGAGGCGAGAGTTCCGCTGGCACATGAGCCACGCTTCTCGATGGTTCTGAAGGCATCTTGAGAAAGCTAAAGGGTCGCTGTGGGATTCCGACGGGCACGGAAGGGGGAGCCTGCGTCCTGTTCACTGGAGCATAGCGCTCGGGTGAGATCTGACCTCCTTCTTTCTCCATCGACGGCGGCATAATCCACGGCGGTGAAGGCGGATGCGGCCCGGATCCAAAGGGCATCCTCGTTGTTGGTGTACTAGAGACACAACAAGCATGGTGCGTGAGACCAGACGGCTGCGGTGGCGATAACGGCGGGCTTGCATCCGAAAAGGCATGGGTGCGCTGCGGTAAACGAAGTGGCCGCACATGGTCGTCTGAGTTCGGCATCACAAACCCCTCTCCCTCCGATGTCCTCACGGCGAGAGACTGAGAGGGTCCTCTCCTCTCGGTAGGGGTCTTCTGTGGCCTGGAGGGCTGAAAGGCCTTGTACTTTTCGGCACCGCCGAGTCCTGGAGGGGACAGGGTGGGTGTGGGCTCTAGTCCTCCTGCTGCTGGACTTATTGACCCCCTGCTGAAAAAAGGTGGTTGACTCGACCGCCGAGGACCGGGTCTCAACACTGAAGGGACGTGGCTAATTTGTGCCGCTGTGGGAAACGTCGGTTGTCGAGACCCGTGTGGTGTGTATAGAGAGGGGGCTGGCTTCGTCTGAGGCGGCTCCTGCTCCAGTGGCAGCTTTGGCGGAACCATGGGGGCCTGGGCTTCTCGTGACCGGAGATCTGCGCGAGTGTTCACCTTTGGCGGTGGCTCAGACATGCTTCCAAACAACCTTGCTCCTGCAGATGACCGGCACGGCTGTTGCTGGTGTGCGTCGAGAGGCCTGCCTCCCAGCTCAGCCTGATCCGCCACGGTACGATGCTCGTCAGAGCCCCACCAAGGTTGCTCCTTTACTGGCAAATCCCTCTCATCGTCCCTTGGGCTCCTCTCAGCAGCCGGTAGCTCAACTGGATATTGATTCTCCAAGTTAGGCACCGGCACAGGCTCCAACCACGTCGCCGCGGTGTCCGGCAGTTCCACCGGCGGCGGGTTGGTCTCGTCCGCGCAGAGCGCTGTCGACTCGCTCACGAGCTCCAGGGCCTGTCCGAGGGGCGATGGCACGACCTCTCTGCCGTCCAGCATCGGGATGCTGTCCGGTATTGGTTGTGGTCGTGGCGCTACGCCGTTGCTGTCCGCCTTCTGGTCCAACGGCCTGGTCGGCTCTGTCTCGGCAGGGTGCTTGGGGCGTCTCGTCCTTGCGGCCTGCGGTTTTGCACCATCGGGTACGGAAACGTCGCTCTTGTCGAATGCCGTGGTCCCTGTCGAGAGCTCACTGACAGAGGCAGGCGGCGAGGTGACCATCCCAGCACTTGTTGTAGGGGGGGTAACGCTGCTCGACGATGCTTGTGCCGTTGCTGTTATCACTGTATCGCCTCCCACCTCCTCCTGCTGTACCGTGCTGGTGACATCCTCCCAAGCGCCAGGACCAAAATAACCAAAATTCTCAAAGTCGATAGTCCCACCACAGTCATCATCCGTCTCTTGCGCCTTCTTTTTTCCCGTGCTCTTCCCCCCCGCAGGAGCACCAGCAGCGGTCGTGTCTCTTGTCCCATTCCTCTTCACCTGCCTCTCGCTCTCGAGCTTCTCCTCCGGCAACAGCTCGGCGGTGGGTATCACGACGTGATCCAGGGCGATGCCGCTGAAGCCTGCAAAGTCGGGCCACTCGTCGCCTTCCTTGGGGAAGGTGTACTGGGTGTGGTTGGTCGCTTCGTAGATCCAGAACCATCGCTTGCCGTCGTAGTCGGATACCCAGCCTGGAGGGAGGGTGGCCATGCCTCTCTTGCACCTTGGGGCTTCGAAAAGCCGAAAGCAGACAGAGGGGAAAGGGGGGAAATAATAATAAAAGGGCACAAGGGCAAATTGCTAGTCTTGAAGAATAGGGCTGCCACGGTTTCTCTCCCCTGCGAGGCACGCACTCCCTCCCCTCGTCTCGTCTTGTGTGTGGCCAAGGGTCGAGTGCAAAGATGGGCGAGTGAGGACGCAGCTCACCCAGTCTCTCGACAGCTCCCGCATGCTCACAGCGAGTACGATGGCTTAGCAGCTTCAACCATCATCTTTCAAGATGGAGAAGACGATAACAACTCCACAACAACGTGGAAGAAACGTTTCGGTAGTCATTATCATGGTGGCTACAGCAAAAGGACTGCCCGTATTCAGAGCGGGTCCAGGCTGGGCATCGCGTGCGGCTGAAAGGGCTCAGCTCTCTTTCCATTCGCAGAAGGGGGGACGCCACGTTTCTTGGACAGCGTCCTTTTGCCATTTCCAGAAAAGACCAAAATATAAGGACCATGTCGTTTCTGGAGGGTCCCGGAATTTGTTCCGTGATAAGTATGGAGTCTGTGTGAGCTTCCCCTTCTTCCGCTGACGCTGACTGAATCAAAAGCAGCAGAGTGGTATTGCAGATCATCTACCCCAAGGCACGTAGATTTTGCATAAATATATACTTGGGCCATTCTTAGAATTGTAGATTGCGAATCTTGTCCTTTTCTAAAAGGGCTCTCAACTCCCTTGCGATGATTCTATCAATATTGACGTGTTCTTCCAGCACCATATCTACAGAGGCTTCACAAGAAGTTTCTAGGTAGTCAAACTGCAGGCCCACCTCCGTTCAAGAGTCCCTCTTCCTCCTCTCCCTCCTAACCCAAACCTCCCTCTCCTCCCCGCTCCCATCTTCACCACCAGCAGGTCCAGTCCCACCAGGCCGCCGCAGCTCAACATCCCAGATCCCCAGGCGATAATCCCCCCGGTCCCCCAGACCCGTCGACAGCTCAAACGCATAGCTGTGGCCCCGACACCGGAGCCCCCGGCCCAGCACCCTCCCCGCGTCCTCAATGTCAAACGGCCGGCCCCACGACAGGCTGTAGGCCCGGTGCGGACACGCGTGGTCGACGGCGTGGAAGCGGCCCTTGTACTGGAAGACGAGGACCTGCTCCCTCATGGCCCAGGCATCCTCGCCTGTTGCTGCGTCTAGGTCGATCTCCCCTACTGAGGCAACGGGGCATCCTTCTTTTCCTTCTCCTCCTCCTTTTTCTCCTTCCTGGCAAGACTGCTGCTGCTTTGGGTGGAAGACTCTGCAGCCTGGGGCGGGGGGAAGCGAGGGTGGAGGAGGAGGAGCATCGTCATCACCACCGTCTTGTCCTCCTCTTCTTTGATGCTGGCGCGGCTGGGGCCAGGCAAGCTTGAAGTAGGGCTCGCTCGAGTCGGTAATGTCTGGATAGGAGGAGGCTAGCCCTGCGAAGAACCATCCGTTGTCTTCGCCTGGATGATCCTGGGGATGAGCTGACGTCGGCGTGGCCATTGAGAGTCAGAAGCCACAGTTTGAGTAAGTAGGTGAGCGTGGAGAAACTGAAGAATCATAACTTTTTGTTATTTCTCTCTTCTGACTTTTCAGCCCCATCTCAACCTATTCCAAGCTGAGCGAGATTCTATGAGGGCTGTCCACTGAACCTTGAGATCCGTTCCTATCGCGGATCGAAAACAATTGAGGCAATCTTCGCCGACATTGACCTTGTTGTAAATTGAGCCCCATCGTTAGTCGCGAGACGTATCATATAGTTCAGGTTGACAAGCCTGATTACCAACAAGATCAATAATTCACTATTTCATTTTCTATCTCTACTGATTGGATTTACATCTTGATGCATTCATTCATTTCCCAGCTTCGTAGTTGCGCCTGCGACGTCATGTCTGTAGTTCAGCTGGGACCCCTGTAGCGCCCATTTATTTACTGTACTACTGAAATTGTAGACCACTGGAATCCACTACAGCACATGCTGTAAGTAAACCTTGCAGCTACTGTATTCTGTTCCACTTGCAGAGCACAACAACACCAACAACATCAGACAAACGTCGAGTCCACCCTATTCTCCAAACATCTTGGGAACCTCTAGGAGGTTCAACACGGGGGAAAAGAACTTCTCCAAAAATGCCAAAGCTGCGCCTCCCACCATCTCTACGCCCGCCCGCCCCGCCCACCACCCTCTTCTCCCCCGGCCCACGAACCCGCCTCAGCAACAACCTGCTCCCAAGAAGATACAACCACAACAACTCCAACAAACCCCCCAGCAGCCAGCTACCACTCCCCACCCCGCAGACCTCCAACCGCGCCGACCGCGTCCTAGCCCGCCTCCCGAGCTCCCTGCAGCGCTACACAACCGCCCTACGCAATGCCCCCGTCTCCCACGTCGCCGCCTTCCTGGTCCTGCACGAGCTGACCGCCATCGTCCCGCTGTTTGCCCTGTTCGGCCTGTTCCACTACACGGACTACGTGCCGCTCGATTACATGCTGGGCCATTATGGTGGCTACGTGCGGGATGGCATGGCGCGGTTTGAGCGGTACTTTCGGCGGAAGGGCTGGTTTGGGTTTGATGAGCAGGAGGCGGGACGGCAGCTGGCCGAGGGGGAGGAGGAGGGGGGAGAGGAGGCTGTCATGGACCGGTGGGAGAGTCCGGATGGCAAATACAAGATTGTCGTCGAGGTGGCGCTGGCTTACGCGATTACGAAGGCCCTGCTGCCGGTGCGGATACTGGGCAGTCTATGGGCTACACCTTGGTTCGCCGGCTTGTTTGCCAGAATACGAGGCGTGGCAGCCAGGAGATAACAGGCAGACCGAGGACAGTGTGATTGCACAGGCAGCAAAAAAATTGGTTGTTTGTGGACCAGCTTATGGCTTCGAGATTCTTTTGTTTATTTTTATTTCTGTATCCCGTCCCTGTTCTATCCGGCTCCTATGAAAGCACTAGATCGTCACAGTTCAGCCAATTTAAGCCTTCTCGTAGACCCAGTCGAACTGGGCAGACTTGTAGCTGACGACCTCGCCATCCTTGAACCAGAGGGCAATCTCCTTCTTGGCGTTCTCGACGCTGTCGGAGCCATGGCAGACGTTGCGGCCGACGTCAATGGAGAAGTCACCACGGATGGTGCCGGGGGCGGAGGCCAGGGGGTTGGTGGCACCGAGGAGGACTGTAAGAGTAAATTGTCAGACCACAAAAAAGTTCAGGGGTGTGCCACAGGGACGGGTTGGGTTCTTGTACGTACCACGGCCAGTCTTGACAGCATCACGGCCCTCCCAGACCATGGCGCAGATGGGGCCGCTCATCATGTCTGTTCAGCATTTTGTTAGCTGTGAACGCAGCCTCCATAGGGTATAGGGTTCACAATTGGCAATATAGACATACAGGACAGCAGGCCAGGGAAGAAGGGCTTCTCCTTGAGGTCGGCGTCTGAAAGGCGGTCAGCGGGAAACCTTTTGGTGGGGCAGCGATGGCGGGGTAGCTTCGCAGAGGGTGTTGTGGCGGTTTCACGGACAGTGAGTCTCGAGGTGCTCCTTGGAGGGAGTGACGAGCTTGATGGCGGCGAGCTTGTAGCTGGAAAACGAATGCTGTCAGTACAGGAATGTCACTGCAGTCAGACTGAAGCTTTCAGTCAAGAATTTATGGCGAGTTAACGTACCCACGCTGCTCGAAGCGCTGGATGATGGGTCCAACGAGGCCACGCTACAGACAATGGTATTAGTTTCGACGACGACGAAAGACTCCCGACAGCCAAGGTGAGTGTTTATTCTTCCATACCTGGACACCATCAGGCTTGATGGCAATGAAGCTATAGAGACATGTCAGTTAATTGGGTATTCCTGAAGGTGCCCCAGCGCATGCTGCAGGCGTGCAAGGCGGACGGAGGGTGCCATGGTTACGATAGGGCTGGGTGGAAACAAAGAGGGACTCACGTTTGCTCGCTGGCAGACATTGTGGATTGGTGACTTGATTCCTGGGTAGGAACAGAAGAGAAGGTATCGGTGACGGTAGTGGTGAGAGTCTCGAAGACGACAGAAGTGGGTGGCTTGGTAGTTGAGAGGTTGAAGACTTGAGATGTGCCAGAACCGTAGAAGAAATTTCGAAAAAGGACACCGGCAAGGAGAGCCAGTAACATGGCGACCAGTGCAGGTGGGGGCCCCAGCTTGGGCCTGGGCCTAGTAGGGGGCTCGTTGTCGTTGCTACTGCTGCGGGCGCCAGCAGCCGCTGTCCCCGGCCTGGCCCAGGACCCTGCAGGCCTTTGCTGGCCTTGCATGTCTCCTCCTTCCAGGCTTGTTGCACCGCTGCTGGTTCGACGAGAGGTTTGAACTCTACGTGCCCATTCCTCCACCTCGTGTTGATTCACCATGGCCCCCTCCTTGCCCACGCAACTAGCCTTACGCCAAGCTACCAAACCTGGGTGTGTGTGAGGGGGCGAACTCGTGTTGAATTAGGTGGATTCTTGTCACGCAGTTTGAGAGGGGTTGGGAGGGTGAGGAAAAGAGAGAATCCAAGACTGGGCTTGAAGTCGGAGCAGCAGGGCCAGATTTCTCAAGAACAACCAAGAGTATCCATAATCATACAGTAGTAGACAACCACGTCACATCCAAGAAGCGAACCAAGACTACCTCCACTCGGTCCACGAAGATAACGAACGAGGTTCGATCAACTTCTTCAGACTGGCGGGCCTGAGCGGCCGTTTCTGGGTGCGACTCGTTAGATGGCAGTGGTGGGTTAGGGTCTTGGAGCCAGCAGCAGGGCAGGGGACAGGGGGTTTAGGTGCTTGCCTGCCCACTCTGCCCTGTGCTACGTACCGTAGCAGTGGAAGGACAGCTTGGACATCGACCTTCGATAACGACCAGCTTGAACCTCAACCAACAATCTAACAACATCTACTCTTTCTCTTGGCACCAAGTCTTGATGGTTGCCTGGAAGAGAATCTCTTCAGGTCGAGACCAATTTCTAAACCTCCTGGGACAACTTGTCTACAAGACAATTGACAGGAGTCAATTCTTGAATTCCAGTGTCGCATAGCCTATAGCTTTCCTTTTGAACTTACTTGCTCTGGTTCCCCTCCGTCGTCTCTGGGGCGTTTTCGACAAAGTGCCGTTCGACGGCGTCACTTGTTAGCCATGCTCGTCCCACGGCTGTCCCAAAGGTGGACAGCCTACTTCTACTTCCTTTCCATCCTCTGCGCCTTGATTGCCCCTGCCGGTAGGACCTCTCTATCCAGTCACCCCAAACCCGAGCTGCTTGAAGTGATCCGACTGACAAGACGACTCCTCCTCCAGTTACGGTCAAGGAACACGATTTCAAGAAATGCGACCAGTCGGGCTTTTGCAAACGAAATCGGGCCTACGCAGATAACGCATTAGGATCGGCGTCCTGGGAAACACCCTACAAGATCCTGCCCGAGTCCACATCTTTCAAAGATGGTCAGCTGCAGGCCGTCATCCTCAAGACTATCAACGCACAGGGTGACACTGTCCGATTGCCCATCACCGTGTCCTTCCTGCAGTCCGGGGTCGCCCGGGTTACAGTGGACGAAGAGAAGAGGCAAAAGGGAGAGATTGAGCTCCGACACAACAGCCAAGCCCGCAAGGAGCGATACAATGAGGCCGAGAAGTGGGCCATCGTCGGTGGCACGGCACTTGACAAGGAGGCCAAGGTCGTGTTTGAGGACAAGACGCAGACGACCGTCGAGTACGGACCTGACGCCAAGTTCCAGGCCGCCATCAAGTTTTCTCCTTTCAGTGTTGACTTCAGGAGGGATGGCAGCTCCCAGGTCAAGCTTAACGACCGGGGTCTGCTGAACGTGGAGCACTGGCGGCCCAAGGTCGACAAGTCTGAGCCGGAGAAGAAGGAGGGCGAGGCCGATGCGGAGGGCGAGAAGAAAGAGGAGGAGCCCAAGGGTGAGGACGAGAGCACCTGGTGGGACGAAAAGTTCGGTGGCAACACCGACTCGAAGCCTCGTGGCCCGGAGAGTGTCGCCCTTGATATTTCCTTTGTGGGTTACGACCATGTCTTTGGCATTCCAGAGCACACCGGACCCTTGTCTCTGAGGGAGACCCGTGGTGGCGAGGGCAACTTCGAGGAGCCGTACAGGCTGTACAATGCGGATGTCTTCGAGTACATCCTGAACAGCCCCATGACCCTCTACGGAGCCATCCCTTTCATGCAGGCCCACAAGAAGGACTCCTCGGTCGGCGTCTTCTGGCTTAGCGGTGCAGAGACCTGGGTCGACATCACCAAGGATAAAGGGACCAAGAACCCACTCGCCATCGGTGCCTCTTCCAAGTCGACCACCAATACCCACTGGATCTCGGAGAGCGGTCTGCTGGACGTCTTCGTCTTCCTCGGCCCGACTCCCCAGGACCTCACCAGGAGCTATGGCGAACTCACCGGCACCACCGCCATGCCTCAGGAATTTGCCATTGGATACCACCAGTGCCGCTGGAACTACGTGTCCGACGATGATGTGAAGGACGTCGATCGTAAGATGGATAAGTACAAGATCCCATATGACGTCATCTGGCTCGACATCGAGTACACGGATGGCAAGAAGTACTTCACCTGGGATAACCACATGTTCAAAGATCCCATCAGCATGGGTAAGCAGCTGGACGCCAGCGGGCGGAAGCTGGTCGCCATCATTGACCCACACATCAAGAACGAGAACGACTATTCGGTGGTCTCCCAGCTCAAGTCCAAGGATCTGGCCGTCCATAACAAGGACGGCAACATCTATGAGGGCTGGTGCTGGCCGGGCTCTTCCCACTGGGTCGACTGCTTCAACCCCGAGGCCATCAAGTGGTGGAAGTCGCTCTTCCAATACAGCACTTTCAAGGGCACTATGGAGAACACCTGGGTGTGGAATGACATGAACGAGCCCTCGGTGTTCAACGGACCAGAGGTCACCATGCCCAAGGACAACATCCACCACGGAGGCTGGGAGCACCGGGATGTACACAACATCAACGGCATGACCTTCCACAACGCCACATACGAGGCGCTCCTCTCGCGCAAGAAGGGCGAGCTGCGCCGACCGTTCGTGCTCACGCGATCCTTCTATGCCGGCTCGCAGCGCCTTGGTGCCATGTGGACGGGTGACAACCAGGCTTCTTGGGACCACCTCGGTGCTTCGATCCCCATGATCCTGGCGCAGGGCATCTCCGGCTTCCCCTTCGCAGGTGCCGATGTTGGTGGCTTCTTCGGCAACCCGGAGGCAGACCTTCAGGTCCGCTGGTTCCAGGCCGGTGCCTTCTACCCGTTCTTCCGCGGCCACGCCCACATTGATGCACGTCGCCGTGAGCCATACCTAATCGGCGAGCCCTACACCGCCATGGTCACTTCGGCCCTACGCCTCCGGTACAGCTTGCTGCCATCATGGTACACAGCCTTCTACCAGGCTCACAAGGACGGCTCCCCGATCGTGCGTCCCATGTTTTACACCCACCCTTCCGATGAGGGTGGTCTGGCCATCGACGACCAGATGTTTGTGGGCAGCACCGGCCTGCTCGTCAAGCCTATTGTCGAGCAGGACAAGGAGTCCACGAATATCTACATTCCGGACGACGAGGTCTACTACGGTTACTTCACCTACGAGATCGTACCCACTTCCAAGGGCAAGGAGGTCACAATCTCTGCACCGCTGGACAAGATTCCTCTGCTCATGCAGGGCGGCCACATATTCCCGCGCCGCGACAGACCTCGCAGGTCCACTGCGCTGATGCGGTGGGACGACTACACCCTCGTCATTACCATGCCCAAGTCTGGCGGCCAGGCGGAGGGCGAGCTGTACACGGACGACGGTGACTCGTTCGACTTTGAGCAGGGCCAATACATCCACCGCAAGTTCGTGCTGGACGGGAACAGGCTGACGTCGCAGGACGCGGAGGGCCGTGATACCAAGTCCATCAAGGCGGGCGAGTGGCTCAAGAACATGAAGAACGTGACGGTGGACAAGATCATTGTCGTGGGCGCACCAGGGACCTGGGGGAGCAAGAACGAGGTCACGATTACGGGGGCAGACGGAAAGACATGGAGCGCGCAGGTGGACTATACTGCAGCTGCCAAGGGCAAGGCTGCCTTCGCCGTGGTCAGGAGGGTTGGTGCAGCAATTGGGGAGGACTGGAGCGTCTCGTTTGAGTAGACGAGCGAGGGGGAAAGGGAAGAATAGGATACATTGTCTTAAAAGGCGCCGCGAGCCAAGACAAGTTGAGAGGATGGTGTAACAACAACAAGAAGAAGAAGAACAGGAGGTCCTTGCATGGAAACGGAACACAGATTTTAGGAACAGTCCTTAGACACTGCTGCATCTGCCGAGTGCTCCGAAGGATCTTGGCAAGGCGACCGCGTGTTACTTAGGCCTTATGGTTTTTTGTGGAGACATTCTGTATACGATCGAGACTGATCGAGATGTTGTTCTGGGTGGATGGATGGATGGATGGATTGCGTGTTGTATCATGCATAGAGAGGGGAAGTGTGTGTATGTATGTATGTGGCCTTTGAATTTTTCTGGAGCGGGCATAGAATGAAGCTACGATCTTTACTCCTCTAAGAGGAAGTGCTTGGTAGGTACGCATGGCATCACAGTAAACCCGGGGACCACTTGGAGACCTCGGGGGTTTCCTTGTCAACAACACAAGTGACAACAGCAACTTGGGTGCCAGAGGCAGTACGTGGCAGCCCATACTATGATGTTCCCGGTGACGATCACCCCCGCTGCATGGAGATCATCAGAGACACACTTGGACAGCTGGCGTCTTTATGTCTGGGCTTGTGTGTCTGTGTGTGTGGCGTGTTCTGTACTGTCCTGCACGCGATCCATTCCAGACTTATCGGGGAATACCAACATGACGCGATCAGGTCCTGGTTACTTCAAAGTGTGCTACCACTTTCCTCTTGGACATTCCTTTTCCTTCGAAATGTCCACTTCTTTGGAGGTTCATGTTCAACCTACGATAGATAGATACAATATGTGTGTGTGTGTGTCTGTGTGTGTACAAAACCCACAGATCGACCTTCATCTGTACTTTTCAGCTCGGACTAGACCCAAGTACATAACAGGTTGGCAGGTACTTTACTATGATACATTTCTTTGCTCTACAGTGAGACCCACCCTCTCTGGAGAAGGAGAGGGGTTCTGGAACTGCGAGATCGAAGCAAGAAATCGTCCTGGATCTTGGAGTCCCCGGATTTTTTTTTTCTTTTCTTTTTTCTTTGGGGCCATTGAAGAATTTGCCACGTATGCTGCACCTGAACTGCTATTCTCACTGCAAGGAATATATATATATGTATGGCATATCTCCTCTCCGTCTTTCCACCACTTACTAACAATATTCACTTGACAAGGTGTTGGACGATCCAATCGACGAGGACCCTTCTTTTTTTCTTCTTTTCTTGTTAAAGGGGCTCCTTTCTCCTTCCTCTCTGTCCCTCTCTCTCTCTTCCCTTCTCAAAAGTTGGCCTGCCCGTGGAAACGCCAAGACAGCTAAAGTATCTAGCGGCTAGGTTCGAGGCTCCAGAGGCTCCAGAGAAACTTTTTGTCGTTCCGAACGCCGTCGTCCACTTGACGTCAGCCGCGGCAGGGGAGGGGGGAGGGGAGAAGACTGTACGTACTGTCTATACGCACTGTATTATGTACGTACCGTATGTACTAGGTAGGAGGAGATACGAGGAGGGTTTTAGATCAGAGGTCAGGACCAAGACATATTCGGGGGAATCATTCTTGAAAGAAAAACAGAACAAGAGAAACAAAAAGCGTGATCCAGTGTGATTTCCCGTGGTAAAGTCCACATTGCAAAGGGAGACGCGGTGTTCACCACTGTTACTCAACCCTTCACGATCCATGGTTGAATTGGGTTTCTGAGTGGAGGATCATCTTGGGGGCGGTGAATCACATGTTTTGCAGTGAGAGTGGATGGTCGATCTCGAGTAACTCTATCGCTTATCTCATATTTCGCTTGGGGGATTTGGGATTTTTTTGTCGAGAGGCCGCCGTCCTCCTCCACCACCTCCGCCCCCCCTTGTATCCTGATCTTTTTGCGCTTTAGTATCGACGTTCTGACACGTCACTTTGTCTGCCCTGGTTGTGCCTGTGTGGATCCAGATACTGTATCTTTTCGTTCAAGAACAATTCCTGTTCACGATTGCCATTACGGCCCTTTTCTGTTTATCCCCCCCCCCCCCCAAGATTTGATTATGAATACGGCTCTCGCCACTCATTACGCACACACACGCACACCGCCAACAAGACAGAAAATCTCTCTCTCTCTCTCTCTCTCTCTCTCTCTCTCCCCCCTCGAATAGTAATAGGCCCGTATAATAGTAGTAATAGGGCCGGATAGGTTCGGGTCCTGACCCGCGTGGAGACCGTTTTATGTGTGTGCACCCCCACGCGGCAGAGAGAATGCTCTGGTCTTCAACCCTTCTTATTTCGTTCATACTTTAGGTCTTATTGCTCTAGGTATGGCCGTACCACTGCAGGGGCCGCGTCTGCTAGATGCCACCCACACTCACACATGCCAAGGCGAACTACGACCTTTCTGTCTCCGGCTTACTCCTTTGATAACAGCAAGTGATCGACTCATGCATTCACTGGCCCTGAATTGAATTTTTTTCTTTTTAAAAAAAATGTCAGGGGTGTGTGTGGCCAGGAAAGAAGAAGAAGAAGAAAAGAATATGCAGAGCTGGACTACCAGCCGAAGGGGCCACCACGCCTTGCCCAGAGGATTGATGGATAATTGTCAAGAGAAAAAGGGTCCTCCTGCATGCTACCATAGTAGGTTGGGCTGATCTGCGTACTAAATTTCAGGTGGGAAGCAAGAGGGCGTACTTGACTGGTGAAATGGGGGGTCGTCGGTGTCTTGGGATGGATGCTCTTCGTCCTGCTTCAACTTGCGACATGAGATCCACCTGAACCCATCTTCCTGGTTTTCCTTCTTCCATGTCTCCTTGTGTCCAAACTCTACTCATTCTCCCATAATGTGTTACTGTACACGAAATCCCGTCATACAAGAGAGAGACATGTGACTGAGGAAAGAAAACAAGAACAACTTCAACTTGACCCTTCAGCGTCTTGTTCGGAATTCATCTTCATGATATCGACGACGCCTTCGAAAGAGACCTACGTCACTCCCTCAACACATACATCTCTCTTTCTCTCTAAAGCTCTCAGCCCAACTCAACATATCAACACAACGGATCCCAGCCCAGAGAAAAACGCTCTCTCCACTCCAGACTGGATCTATTTCGAGTCCCTCTCTCATAAGGGCCCAGTTGCTACCTGTGGAGCTTCCAAACAGTCCAGACCCGCCGGGGACGTGGACCCCTTTTGTGTGTCGAATTCATCGCGTCTGGAATTGATCGTCATCCGCCCTTGCTCGTTGAGGTCGGTCTCAGCTCTTGTCCTGCCTATGGTCTAAACCTGAATCTGAAGGAAGAGAGGATGAGAGCCTCCATCGACTGGCCGCCAGAGCATTGACGAACACCCACCCACGCATATCCCCCCAGAGGGCCCATGTGGCCCAAGAGCGGTCGGTTGGTCGGTCGTCCAAGATTTCTCTTCCCCGAATATAAGAAGACTTTCTTTGTACTGTATCATCGTATAGTACTACCATAGTTATACCGCCGTCTGGCTCGGTTGAACCTCGCCCGCCATGACGTCCCCGGTACACGTCGACACCAGCGAGAAGGCTGATCCAAGCCTTCTGAGGACCCGTAAGTTCGATTCTCCACCCCCGTCGCCCAAAGACCGCTCCACATACGACCCGCGTGTATGAGTGTGCGTGTGTCGTGCGCGCGTATGTCTTGTCCCTCAAGCCCCCTTCCCATATCCATGTGTGCTATACTATTATAGTAGTGTCTATATCATCCCAGGAGAAATGAGTAACCTCACACCGCGCCTACACTCCTCGCTTTGTTCACCTCCTGAGGTTGCACTACTACGTCCTCCTCGCTCCTTGTCTTAATACATGTCTCGGTCCCTGTCCTACTCCTCCTCCTCCCTTTCCTCTTCGTCGTCCTCCTCCTCGTCACCCCCAAACCCACCGTTACCATGGCGCCAGCCTGCCAGAGCCCTGACTCGGCTGACCCTTTCTACCAAGAAACACACAACCTGAGCCAGTCCGAGTCGCAGGAAAATGCGAGCCGCCTCATGGACGACCTCGAGCTGCTGCGGGCCGAGCGTCTCGCCAGCAACGAGGAGAAGAGAGAGCGGGAGGGCTCGCGCCGCAGGTCCAAGTCCATGAGCCGCAGACATCGCCCAGAGGCCCAGCCAGAGGATGCCTTTGACACCCTGACGAGGGAGCCTCAGATTCCTACGACCAAGCCCCCCGAGAAGGACACCCTCGTGGGCAAGCTCTATAAGGAGATCAAGAGGTTTCCGAGAATCATCCGATATTTTGTTTATGTAAGTTCTCTGTCTCTGTCTCTCTCTCTCTCTCTCTTTCACTTTTTATTCTGTAACTTCCCTACTAAAACTTGTCTCTCGTAGGCTATCCCTGTGGCTGTTATTCTCCTCACACCGATCCTGCTGGCCAAGTTTGCGCTCAACGGCGACAACCCCGTCGGGGGCGCAGGCGGCCTCCAGCTGCTATGGTTCGGCATATGGCTCGAGATCGTGTGGTGCAGCCTGTGGGCAAGCCGTATCATCGTGGCCACGATGCCCTTCTGGTTTGGGACGGTGGCCAAGGTGATTGGCTCGAGCAACCACAAGAAGTGGAAGGATATCGGCAGACAGATGGAGATGCCGACGGCGGGATTCCTGTGGCTGCTGGGAATGATCTGCTCCTTCAAGCCCATCACCGACAACCACCGCAGCGGTGGCTCCGGCGACGACCTCACCTATATCCTCTGGATCGACGTCGTCTGGAAGATCATCATTGCCCTGTTCGTGCTGGTCACCAGCAACTTTGCGGAGAAGATCCTGATCCAGTGGATCGCCACCTCGTTCCATGTGCGGACCTACGCCTCGAGGATCGAGCAGAACAGGATCAACATCGACTACCTGGTGAGCCTGTACGAGTACTCCAAGCACAAGCTGGTCCAGGACGAGCCGGAGTGGCTCGAGGCCAACGGGGGCCCGTCCGGGGCCAAGACGCCGCTCCGGATGGTACAGCAGAATGCCCGCCTGGCCCTGAACAACATCGGCAAGGCGGCAGGAAAGGTGGCGGGCGACCTCACGGGCCGCAAGGTCATGGCCAGCGGGCACCCGCGCAAGGTGGTGCTGGAGCTGATGCGCAACACGCACAACTCGCACATCCTGGCGCGGCGCATCTACCGCACCTTTGTGCGCGACGGCGCCGAGACCATCACCCTGGACGACCTCAAGGAGGCCTTTGCCGCGCCCGAGGACGCAGAGGCCTGCTTCGGCATCTTTGACCAGGACCTGAACGGCGACATCTCGGTCGAGGAGCTCGAGCTGGTGTGCAACGAGATCCACCTGGAGAAGAAGGCCATCGCCGCCTCGCTCAAGGACCTGGACTCGGTCATCAAGAAGCTGGACCAGGTCTTCCTGTTCATCATCTTCATCATCGCCGCCATCGTCTTCATCTCCATCATCTCCGGCTCGGCGGCCTCGGCCCTGGGCACGAGCGGCACCACCATTCTTGGTCTGTCCTGGATGCTGCAGGCGACGGCGCAGGAGTTTCTGCAGTCCATCATCTTCGTCTTTGTCAAACATCCTTTTGACGTGGGCGATCGGGTTACGGTCTACGGCAACACGGGCTCCCTGGGCACTGGTGATGATTATTATGTCATGGAGATTTCTCTTCTCTACACCGAGTTCAAGAAGATGGAAGGACATAGTGAGTATTCACAACACACTCCTTGAACAAGTCTTTTATATATATATATATATATATATATAATCCTTGGTATGACAACTGACACAAAGAACCCTTTTTTCAAGTCGTGCAAGCCCCCAACTCCCTGCTCAACACCCTCTTCATCCTCAACCAGCGCCGCAGCAGCGGTCTCGCCGACCCCATCGAGCTCAAGCTGCGCTTCGGCACCCCCAGCGCCCTGGTCGAGGAGCTCAAGGCGCGCATGCTGGACTTTGTGCTCGAGAACAAGCGCGACTACCAGCCCCAGATCATCAGCGAGGTCCGCACCATCGACGAGGTCTACTCCGTCACCCTGAACGTCATCTTCTTCCACAAGTCCAACTACCAGAACGAGCTGCTCCGCCTCCAGCGCCACAACAAGTTCGCCGCCGAGCTCATGCACCAGATGACCGAGCTGGGCATCGAGGGTCCCCGCAAGGCCCAGCCTGGTGGTGCCAGGGAGTATCCATTCTACTATGTCCCCGTCAGCCCGCCCGACCAACAGCAACAACAACAACAAACCACGACAGGAGGACCTTTTCCCAGCGGTGACATGAGCGCCGTCGCCGCCGCCGTCGGAAACCAGAGCCCCGTGATCGGCCCCAAGAACGAAGGGCTCGCCAGGGACGACAACGGGAGCATCCGCGAGCTCAAGTCGCAGTCGTCGTCCAACTGGAGCGAGGCGGCCGAGGCCAACCGCAGGCGCCGCGCCGAATCCCGCGCCAGGCTGTACGAGAACAGGGTGCCTGACTTTGGCGACGTGTTTGAGTCCCGCAAGGACCCCGCCGCCACCAACCTGGCCAGGCTGCAGGTGCTGCGCGAGGAGGCCGCCGCGAATACCAACAACAACAGCAGCCATGCCTCGAGCGTCGACATGCTGGGGCCGCTGGACAGGAGCCAGACGATGGACTCTAACTCTACGCAGAGGAGGAGGATCTTTGGCCGGCCGCGGAGTGCCACCCGGGATGGGCAGAGGAGCGATGCCGGGGGTAGTATAGTATAAAGATGTGTGAGTGAGGGGAGTGTGAGAGACAGGTTGAAGCGATTTATGTTTTATAATTTTTTTTTTTTTGTTTCTTTACTCAAACGACTTGGACAAGGGGAAAGTGAGAGTGAGAGCATGCATTGGGGTTATACATGCATGTTTTCGTCGGGAGTATCTGATACGTTCCTTTTAGAAAGTTTGGCTGTTGTTGTTTTTTTTACATAGAAAGGAATCTTGCCTGACGGACAGATTGGATTAGTTTTGGACTTCAACAGGAAACAGGAGACAAGATAGACCAAGTAGACTCAAATACCCCCCCCCCCCTTCCCAAATAGAATAGACTTGGAAGGAAATATTTATCCCTGATCACTTAGAAGTGATTCTGACAAATTTCTCCCCTTCCTCGCCTACACTCTCACTCGCCAGCCCCAAGTCCCTAGCAAGATCATGGACCAACCTCCACCTCTCCTTCACCGCCCGAGGGAAATCATAACAAATCGTGCTGTTGGCGCCACCCAGCTGCTTCCCCTCCACAGCAATGGCAAGCACCCGGCTCAACACATCCCTGGCCGCCCTCGCATCCTCACGAGCAGTCATATAATACGACGTGATCGAGTTCTGGCTCCAGTCCACGGGGTCCAGAACGCCGCTCATGTCTAGTCCGGGATGAGGATTCTCCAGCCCATCACCACGCTTCGCCATCAGCCTATGCTGTCGTTTCTGGTCGCACTCCGACCCTGCAGTGGTACTCCTTCCCCCCCTCGCTGACACTGTCGGAACGCCCCAGCGACGGCTGATCTGCGGTAAAGACAAGTGTATCGGGTTGTCCTTTTCCCCACGCAGCCAGGAACCCGCGAACGTCACCCTCCTCTTGGTCCTGTCGCAATGCCACCCCGGAGGCTTCTCCATGTTGTAGTATTTGTTGTCCTTGTCCCCATCAACACCCACCAGCGCAGCAACCTGGTCCACCACCGACCGGGACTTCCACCCCACCTCGCCGCCCAGCTGGATAGTGACGCCCTCGTCAGCGTGGTCGTATTTCCGGGCCAGCACCGCGAACAACTGCGCAATGGCAGACGCGCAGCTGTCGAACACGAGCTTGCAGCGCCTGTCGATGACGGTGGCCCGGACCCAGTCGGGTCGGCGCTGCACCATCCACGCCGGCGCGGGCGTCAGGTCGATGATGATGGTCTTGATGGTGTTGGCTGTCGTCGTCGGCACGAGGTGGTCGCTGACAGCCTCGATCCACGACCCGACGACATGGTCGCCGGTGCCTGCCCACCAGTAGCTATTTCCGTGTCTGCTATATATGATCTGTTTCTCTGCGAAGAGGCGGAGCCTGATGGTGCGAATGACTCCAGTGCCTTGGCAGTGCTTCATCACACCCGCTATGTCCTGTGGTCGGTCGAAGCGGAAGGTCGGGCTCCAGGAGGCGAAAAGCTCCTGGAGGTCGGTCCGGATCGTCTTGCATGAGAGGAGGAGAGGGAGGAGGACCGAGGTTTTTGGGACGGATCCTATGGCGCGGACTTCGTCGGGTAGGAGATGAGACAGGATGGCTTGGCGTAGCTCTGCTGGGCAGTCCAAGAAGTGCATTGTTGTTATTATTTATTTTTATGTGGTGTGTTTGGTGTCCTTGAAACTCCCCAACTTTTTAATCATCAATTTATGCCGTTGAGGATCAAGTAGAGGAGGGTTTTGCTCAGAGGAAGTTCCGAACTTCCTGTCTCTTATCAAGTACTCAAATAATCTATGCTTGAATTGTGACCCTCGCTAATAATTCTTCAAGATGGAATGATGGTGGTCAATTAACTAGAGAAAAAAGGAAGATAAATGAAGCCGCTGGGTTCCTTTGTCCCCCCCCCCATCAACATGAATGCGGAACGCAGCAGCTTATGTACAAGATGATCAAAATCCTTACACCGGTGTGGACTAATGTCTTCGGTGACTCACAGGATTCCGTTGCTGCGCCTTACTACAGCCTTACTACAGCTCGACGCAGGGTTGTCATCAGCTTTTTCGGCAGCGGTGGGGAATGCTTCACAGGCATGGTCAAGGTCCCGATTCAGAGGAATTGAGCAGTGTTGAAGGTTGGGTGTTGGACATGTGACCTGCTGTGCCGCACACATTGAGAGGACATTTTCAGGGTTGTGCAGCAGAGATTAGAATCCTCGATTCTTGAATATTTTAGTAACCACTACACACGTAAGAATGTATAGCTTTCAAGGCAAGGAGGAGCCTTTAGGATGGAGCGAAGTAACAATCCGACATGCTCTCAAGGAGAGCAACGAGAATGGAGAGCCAATATGATAACATTGCTGAAAAATAACTAATCCACCATGCTAATCATGTGCAAGACAGCTATCACATATTTTCTTGCCTTTTGAAAATATATCGACTGGAAAATAGATCATAAATAGCATTTAAATGCAGGAGTCGTGGACCTGCGTCAGGTCAATGAATACTCATAAATTGCAATTTCCAACATCAGGGGCATCATTATAAGTGATCCCTCCTCAGCATCTTCCTTGCCACGTGACCTTGTCACTACATATAGCAGGTGCCTTAGAAGTAGGTACTGAGTATTTAAATCCTCGAGTAAGTAGTCTTCACCATCTTGCATCACAGTGATAATGCTGTGGTTGTGCTACGCAGATGTGAAAGATGCTGATTCTTGGTTATATGAGACTGAATACAAACCATAGGTACCCAAAGAGATAATAATTACACAGAGTATCCATTATTGATTCTCATTTTGATATAAGCAGTTTGCTGAGCTCCCTGCTTGTCTGTCAATACACCCAATGGTATATAATAACAATGAACCGTTGAGCACAGCAACACAGGTATCTGTGTCTCCCAGTACTACCAGAAGAAGAATCCTTTTTATGTAACTTTTCTCGCTAAATACTTAAATACTCAGATACAAAGCTTGAAACTGGCATTGTCATCTCATACCGCTCGTGTCTTTTGTGTGTCCTTTCTCTCTTTCAACCCCGAAACTCTGAAAATAGCAATGAGGCAACTTGCGAGAGTTGCTACCCTCCGGGTACCCAGTGCAGGGCAACATTCTTTTCAATCCCTTATCACAGAATGTCCAGAAGTCTGAAGCACTTCTGATCCTGCATCACCATCCTAATTTTATAAAGACCTTGATGTGGTTTACGGCAAGAGACGCTCCCTTTCAGCATCTTCACATGCCTCAGCAGACTCAAGCTGCAGAAGCTTGATGAATCTGTAAAATCCAGCAGCAAGAGTAGCACCTGGGGAAAAAAATTCACATCAGCATCATCAGCTCAGTGCAGATACGAGTGGCATCTCAGTAGAGGTAAACCGGCACTGCTTACCAAGGAGAGGGCCCAGCCAGTAAATCCAGTGAGTGCTGCCAAAGTCAAGCATGACCAGGTCCGGACCAAAGGTTCTCGCCGGGTTCAGAGAGCCACCGGTATAATAGATACCGGGCAGTCTAGTTGTAAAAGAAAGGAGGGAAAAGTTTCAGTAATCAGCAAAACGGTCCGAGACTCCATATTGATACAGAGAGAAATATTTCCAAAGGGGGTACAGGGCATACTCAGCCACAAAAAGCGCAAAGCCAATGACGAGTGCCGCCAACGCGTTGCCCTCGTGCTTCTCAACGGCCATGAAGTAGATGGCAAGCATCAGCTGCATGGTGAGGAAGGCCTCGATGAGCAGGCCCTGGAGGGACGAGGCGCCATGGCCAAGCTTGGTCTGGATGACATAGGTGCCCGGGAACATGACCTTGACGAGGAGAGATGCGACAACGGCCCCGAGGACCTGGCCGGCGGCTAGGAAGATACCCTTGATCCAAGCCACTTTGCCCACAAGGCACATTCCTAGGGTGACCTTGGATATGCTCACGTCAGTGCTGTTTTGCAGTTGGATGTAATCACTATTTATTGTACGCTGGTACATAAAACACTTTTCAAGGGAGACTTACAGCGGGATTGAAAAGGCCACCGCTGACTCTGGCAAAGATGGAAACATTGACAGCCAGGGAGAACCCAAAGGCGAGGCTGATATAAAGAAGCTGCGTGAGGTTGATATCCCCAGGATGGACGCCGTCTTCCACATGAGAAGTGTCAGAGTTGGCAACTTGCGCCGCGGAGAGTGCCATCAGCAGGAACAGGAATGTTCCTGCAAACTCTCCCGAGATCTCGACGGCATGGAGCCTCATGTGCTTCAGGAAGGTGTTTGGTGCCATGGCAAATGGGTAATGAGTATTTCCAAAGACGCTGTAATAATGAATGCAAGTGATTTTGCATGGGCGCAAATTCTTGAGGATTAAATTACACACAGCCAGAAAGAGTCGGAGAGTGAGGATGGCTTCCCTCTTATAATACCTGAACATCTCAGCCGCTGTACCGACAACAACCTCGCATCCCCAAAGCCTGAATTTTACTCAAACTGGTGATCCCTTTACCGCCATTCAGTCTGACCTTCCCTGCCCGCAAGGATTTTGCCTCCGGCGACGGGGGCATGAATATCCAAACAAAGATGGGCATGAAGCCCGAGGATGATCTCTGGATGTTTTCTCAATACCCAACGTGACTTGGACCCACACAAATGGCAATCTTGGAAACGGATATTGACTTGATGGGCATCAACGCCAGAATCCCAGATCGATGCCAGTGAGGCTGTATTGTGGGGTGGCCTATACAATACTAAGGCCCAACTTTAAATCACCCAACCATTTGCTTAGCATTTATACCATGGTGACCCTGGTGAGCGAAGCTGGTCAGCCCCGATGGTCCTGACGAGTCGACAGGGTCAGGAGTCCCAGCCCCATTCACCGATGCACAATACCACCTCGTACGACGCAGTAGATCCCTAAAATGCGGTCTGCTTTGGACCTGGGAGAGAGGCACGTGCTACTTTACTGACTCAGATACTGTTACTTGATGAGTAGAGTGTAATGTTGAAAATGGATGGGCAGGTTTGAATGGAATGTCTTCTTTCTTCCATCGGTGCCTCACGAGTCACGCTGGCTTATCAAGGCAAGCATGTTACTAGAGGTAATGTAAATAATTAAAAATTAAAACCAATGAATAGGAGGAACATTCACGATAAGCCTGCAACTCAGAATTCAAGACTTGTTGTGTTGCGCGAGGCTGACCATGCTTGTGCTAGATTTAAAAACGAAGTCTGCAACAAGTTGTACTTACTGCGAGTATCTAAACTATTGCAAATGAGAAACATCATATAGTATAGACGAAATACAACACCGTATATGCATCATTTTCAATATCCGTCTCGATTAAAGCCTGATTGTCTTTTCCCAGATTTCTAAGTCAGCCATCACCCTCCGAAACCCCCATAATGCCTTTTTCTACTACCTTCCGAAACTCAGAATTGCCAGCCCACAATTTTGACAATGTTCTTTTTTAATATGATATGTTAAGCCGGGTAGGACCTCAAGCCTTAAGCGGGCCCGTCTAGGTCTCCTTATGCGCAGACTCCTGCCCTCTTTCACCATGCATGCATGCCTCCTCTTCACTTTGTTAATAAATAATAATAACGTCTTCTTCTTCTTCTTCATCTTCTTCACTCGTCCTTCTTCTCATCAATCACATCAGCACTCCCGGTGATACTCTCCCTCTTCTCCCCCTCCGCCAACCTAAGATCCTCCCTCGCCCCACTGATATCCTCCATCCGGATCCCGCTCCTCTCGCACATGCCCCGAAAGATACCTCCCTCCATCTTCCACAAGGCAAGCGGCGAGTCCAGCTCAGCAATACGACCCTGGTCCATGACGCAAATGCGGTCGTACCCGATGATGGTGCGCAGCCTGTGCGCGATGCACAGCAGCGTCTTGCCGCGGAACCCGCTGGCGATGGTGGCCTGGATCTTGTCGTCGGTGTCCATGTCGACGCTCGAGGTGGCCTCGTCGCACACGATGATCTGGCTGCCGCGGACGAGGGCGCGGGCCAGCGCCATGAGCTGCCGCTGGCCCAGGGAGAAGTTGAGCCCGTCCTCCTCGACCACGGTGTCGAGGTGGATGCGGCTCGGGTCGCGGCCCGTGTTGGAGGCGCCACCCAGCTCTGCATCCTTGGGCACCAGGTCGGCCTGGCGGAGCGCAGACCACAGCGCGAGGTCGGTGTGCTCGTGGAACGGGTCCAGGTTGCTCCGCACCGTGCCGCGGAAGAGGGTAGGGTCCTGCGGGATGATGGCGAGCCTCTTGCGCAGGTCGTTGAGCCCGATGGTCGAGATGTCGACGCCGTCGATCGTGATGTGGCCGGCGCTGATCTCCACGAGGCGGAACAGCGTCGACATGATGCTCGACTTGCCGGCGCCCGTCCTGCCGACGATGCCGATGCGTTCTCCTCCGCGTACGTGCATGTCCAGCCCCTTGAGGACCAGGGGTAGGCCGTCGCGGTAGCGCATTTCGACGTTGTCGAAGACGATCTCGCCCTTCTCGGGCCACGTCGGCCGCACCTCGATCGTGTGCAGCGGCGCCTCCTCTTCGAGCTGTGTGCCGTAGTACCGCAGCCGCTCCACAGAGTTCATGCCGTTCTCGACCTCGGCGAGCTGTCGCACTGTGAACTGGATCATCTGCACGGTGGCAAGGATGTAGCTGAGCACGAGACCGCCGATCGAGGGGGCCACGCTGAACCGAGACGTGACCACGAGGATGCCTGTGGTAAAGACCAAGGCGTTGCCGACAGCATCAAGTCGCACTGATAACCACCGCTGGTTGCTGAAGGTGAGGTAGTAAGCCGCGTTCATCTCGTCGATGGCAACACGTAGGTCCTCGATGAAGCGGTCCTTGAGGCCATATGCACGGATGGTCGCCACCTGTACTCTTAAGGATCAGTTACTTTTCTCACTCTGTCACATACTCTCTCTTTTTATGGATTCTTTTGGAGAATGCAATTGTCGAAATTGTGCACTTACACCGCTGAGGCCTTCGCCAAACCTGGCAAACACGTTCGACCGGAAAACAGCTTCAAACCGCTTGATCTCGCGCGCAGAGGCACGATAAAAAGACGTCGCAAAGAGGAATAACAAGAACATCGGGACCAGGGCGATGGCAAAATAGTGGAAGAACGCAATGATCAGGGCAAACGTGGACAGGATGCCCGAGACGGAGAAGAAGTACATGCGCATAGCATCCGACAGGGAGTTGTCCATGACGTCGACATCTCTCGAGAAGCGGTTGGTGATGCGGCCGAGGGGCGTCGTGTCGAAAAAGGACATGGGGGCACGCAGGGCTCGCGTGATGGCCAGGCGCAGCATGGTCTTGGAGGCGCGGGTGCCCACCATGGTGAGGGAGACCATGAAGGCGAACATGAGGAGGGCCTGGCAGGCGCCCAGGCCGGCATAGATGCCGATGTACGTTCCCATGTCGAGGTCGTACTTGTTCGAGGTCCACCAGGAGAGCCACAAGCCGCTGATGACGTTGGAAGCCTGCGCGGTGACGAGGATCACCAGGACGACCGGTCCGTTGAGGATGCTGCCGGATGCCCGTAAAAAGTCGACGTAGACAGACCACGGAACGGTAGAGACAGCACGCTCCTCACTCTGCATGAGACCCTTGGCCTTCTTCTTTTTCTTGCCCTTGGTGTCATTGGCGTCGATAACCTGGTTTGTTTCCTCGCCCTCCTCCTTCTTTTCCTCGACGGCAGTCGACTCCATGAGCTGCTGGAACCCAGTGTTGTCCCTCATCAGGTTGTCAAAGGTATCAATGGCCTGGATCTTGCCCTGGTCCATCCAGATGATGCGATCACAGCGGTTCAGGACCCACAGCTGGTGAGTAGCGAGGATGCGGCACTTGTCCTTGAGCAGGCCCAGGATTGCGTTGTCGAAGATGTGCCGACCGACATGGGCGTCCACGGCGCTGAGAGGATCATCCATGAGAATAATATCGGCGTCAAAGTAGATAGCACGCGCAATATTAAGTCTCTGCTTCTGACCACCAGAGATTGTGATACCTCTCTCACCAATCTCGGTTGCATCGCCGCTGGGCAGCATGTCGAGATCAGGCTGGAGAGCGCACCTGTAACGAAGGTCAGTCAGTGGCAGCGGATGGGTTTATGACAAAAAAAAACTCACGCTTTGATGACCTGCTTATACCATGAGCGGTCCATATCCTTGCCGAACAAGATGTTCTCCTTGACTGTAGAGTTCTGAATCCAAGCCGACTGGGGACAAAAGGCCCTCGAGGCGCCCAAGACGGCCTGTCCATCTGTTCTGCGCATGTCGCCCGCAAGGGCAGCGAGAAGCGAAGTCTTGCCACTGCCGACTGTGCCGATGACAGCCACAAGCTCGTTCCTCCCGATGCTAAAGTCGAGATCCTTCAATTTGAAAGGCTCGCGGTCTTGGATGATCTTCTCCTCGTCATCTCCATCCACGATACCCCCCTTTTCATTTGGCCCTGAGGCGTCCTTGGCCTTGGCAGCCTTTTTCTTCTGGGCCTTCTTGTCTCCCTCCTCCTTCTTCTTCTTTCCTCCTGGCCCGGCCATTGCAGAAATCTTGTCCATATCCTGGGTCGGTGTTCTCTCCCATGTGAAAGAAGCATGTCGCAGCTCGACAGCGTCGACAGCCTCGGGGTTGAATGTGGCCTCGTCTGTCTGCTCCTCGAGAAGCAGATACTCCTGGATACGCTTCAGCGAGTTCCACGCATCCGTGACCTGGCCGATGACCAGGGGAAGCAAGTTCAGAGGCACCCGCAGGCCGTTGAACAGGGCCAGAGACGAGAACACAGTGGAGGCCTCCAGGCCGTGGTGCGACAGGGTGAAGGTGATGAAGGAAAGCATGGATGCAAAGATGGGTAGCGAGATGGACACGGCCATGATGCCGTTCCGGATCGACATGAGCTTCTGGATCATGCCAATCTCCTTGCCGCGCAGCTCGCTGAGGCGGTTGAGGAACGAGCTCTCCCAGCCGAAGTACTTGACGAAGCGGACCGCCTGTAGGATCTCCTGGGTCAGGCTGACACGCTGATCAGTGACCTTGTTGATGCCCTGTCGACGCCGGAACAGGCTCTTGATAGACTTCGTAAGCAGCGGCAGTCCGATGACCAGAAGAGCGAAGCCGGAGAGGGCGCTGTAGGATAGGTTGATGAGCAACAAGACCAAGGTGATGGCACACGAGATGGGAGCCGTCCAGACCATGTGGAAGAGACCGCAGGCCTGATCGACACGGTAGGTGTCAACACTCATAAGGCTGACGACGCGACCATTGCCCCAGCCGATACCATCGCCCATGACCCCAGCCTTGCCTGGCGGTCCACCTTTCTTGCCCTTTCTGCCCTTCTTTCCTGCCTTGCCCTGGGCTGCTGCCTCTTCCTGTGTGCCGTCGTTGGTCGTGTTCGCAGGGCTGTCGGTCACAGCCAGTCCTCCTGCCTTGGCCCGCCCTGAAACAACCATGGACTTTGCGTAGATCAGGCTGATGAGGGCCGCTCTGGACTGACCACCCACCAACATGCCCCTGTAGATAAAGTGGTTGGTGCAAAGGGTCTGAAAGATCTGCATGAAGGTGACGCCAAAGACCAAGCCGATGCCTCTGCCGATATTGGGCTGTGGTGCCCCCGTCGCCTGGGCCTCGTACGCCTCGGTTGCGTAGGCGATCAGGTACCGCAGCGTGAACGGCGCAAAGACCTGGAACAGGGTGGCCATGAGCTGGCACAAGCCGCCGAGCCAGAACTCCCTGAAATAAACCTCGTTGATAGCCCTGACGAGCGGGTGCTTTTGGCCCTTGGCGACGCGTCTGTGGAAGGCCTCCTCGAGCGCTTCGGTCATCTTCTGCACGCCGCGGTCCGGGTTCACCTTCCAGACGTCATTCTGCTGTAGGGGCCGCCTGTACCCGGTGCGCATGAGCGGTCCCTGCCACGAGAAGAAGAGCTTGCTGAAGAAGCTGGCCTGGTACTCGTGGGACACCTCCCTCTCCTCTGGCACAGGCGGCACGGCGCCCCATTTGAGCGGGTTGAGCCTCTGGGACCAGGTCTTCTTCCCGTTGTCCTCCCCAGCAGGGTGTCCTGTCGCCTGGGTGGAGCTGGTCACATCTGTTGCGCAGCTCTGCATGCGCTGGACGTCGTGTCGCTCCTCGGTCTCTTGGTCCACTCTGCCCTTTTCCTTCTCAAACCCGCTGTCGGTTTCAGACCGATCATTGTCCGGGAACTCGTCGTCATCGTCATCATCGTCGGCAGCAGCAGCAGCACCACCACCACCACCACTATGATCCTCCTCGTCGACACCTCCTCCCAAAGTGCGGCCCTCGAATGCTGCCTCGGCCACCGCGACCTCGTCTTCGATCTCTTCCCGTTCAGAGCCCTGTGAGTTAACCCGCGCCAGAGGGTCGTCGGGCTGTCTGAATCTGTCGTAGCTGGCCACACTTGCCGCACTGGGCCTTGATCGCAATGGTGGTGTTTGTGGCGGTGCCATGATGTGTGTATCTTTTTTTATTTTCCCCAAAAGGGGGGGGGGGGCGTGGTCAGTGTGTTCCAAAAGGCTGCGCAATGTTGTCAAAGTGGCCAGCTATATGCTCTTTCCCCCTCCTTCGCCTTTGCCAGGAATCAATCAAAGTCTGTGGGGCACTCTCATCCGGGGCGCACTTCTCCTCGACGAGGCTCGAGAGATATACACACACGATCAAGATGAGATTTTGGGTGCTTAGGAAAAAGAAGAAGGAAAAGAAAGAAGGAAAAGAGGAGGAAAAATAGGTAAGGATTCTTAACCAAAGCAAACAAACGACCGACAAGCGGGGAGCTAAACGGAAGGTAATGGATGTCGGTGTATTGGACCAGGACAGGATAAGGCCTTCGGGAAATGTAAGTAGTTGAAAAAGGGTATGCGGTGCCGATACCGATACGATGAGCTGACTATGGGTAGAGAGAAAGAGAGAGAGAGAGAGAGAGAGAAGAAGGCTTCGTCTTCCTTTGCAGGATGGGAATAAAGTCCACCGCCAGATCGGATTCACCGACTTGCCTGTTGTGATATGGGTTGTGGAGAGTGACTCGTGAGGCGGGGATGGCAAACGACGGTAGAAAGAATCTCTGACGCTGTTTTGTTTTGGGACGTAGATATGGACTTTATGTTCCGTAACCCCCGGAATCCGGTGCGAAAAGTGTCAATCAAGTTGTACCCTCCTGTTGGTGCGCTAATGTAGGAGGCGAAGTGGCTAGCGAGAAAGCGGTCACACACCCTCAATACTGTGGTTTTTTCCCGTACGGAATGTTCGCTGCTATATCCCTTTGTGACTTAGGGGCCCTCTCGGAGCTATGCATGTATGACGCCCAGGAAAGCTGTGTGTATGTTGTGAGAGAGAGAGAGAGAGTGTGTGTGTGTGTACGTGTGTGGCGTTGCCCAGGTGGGTGTAAGCAAGGGGAAAATATACATATATTATTATATTACTAAAGAATCCAAGTGTTCACCCCAGAGTCTTCTGGCCGTGTTCTCTGCCCCTCCTTTTCTCTCTCTCAAGGTATGAGGACCAACACCCCAGGGGGAGAACGGAAGTAAAATTGGGTGAACCTCCTGGTAAAGAAGGAATCATAGATTCTCACTAGCAGAGTAGTCTTGTGTATCATCACATGTAACATCACATCTTGAACTGTGGGAAACCCCGTCGGACATTCTGTAGTTTCCAACAGGGGAAGAACATACCAACTTGATGTATACATAATCATTTGCTTTTGTGGTGGAACTTGGCTTTCAACTTGGCTTCCCGCCACCAAGACTTTTTCTTCTTGTCTCTCTCGGGCCCGATCCACAGCGGGTCCGTACCGAGCCAAGCTGGGGTCCAGGGTCTTTGGTATATCTCCGGTAAAGCCGTACTGTATGTACATACCGCACTTTGTAAGTTAACAACATACTTCAGTTGGGAATAAGGAATAGGGAGGAACAAGGGGGACCGGGGGGAGCCCCGGGGGGGAGGGGTATATATACGATACGAGTTTAAAGGACTGTTCTGGATCTTTGAATATTTTGGAATCCTCCTTCTCCTCCTCTGTGCCTTGTAGTACTGAGAGAGAGAGAGAGGAAGGATTGCTCCCCCCGTCTACTTCCAGAGTCGGGATCCGGCAACTGCATGATAGCCGGTTTCCGTTGACCCTTTTGTTATCAGCCCAAAAAGTCGAAAGTCGTCCAAGTGGATCGATCAAAGGTAAATATTGCCGCTGTCACTGCCTGCCACCTGCATAGTAATATTTGCTGTACTATGTATCCTTCTTCCAATCCGTATTTGATAAGTAGACAAGTCAACCTGATAAATCAATCTTGTCCATCGTCGTGCACCGACTAGACACGTACGACCGTGCTTCTTCTAGAAACCAGAACGTGAAATCCCGTGGATGAACGGCTTCTGTTCTCTACATGTCTCAACTCCTTGTCCAAGTGCTCCAGTAAGTTACCAGCGAGACAAGGCATGTCGATCGGCTAAGACGGCATCACTAAAATACAAAACACGCTGTGTTAGACCGATCTGCACGCCCTGCCAGAAACAATACTTCGTGCAAGGAGTTATTCGGATGAAGAAGCCCAGCATCTGGTTCGGTTTCCGGAACACTAATAAAAAGAGAATCAGCACTATATGTACGTGTAACGTAAGTAATTCTCTGCTAACAAGACAGACAAACCTTTTTATCTCCTGTTGTCACCATGTAGTACTGCGCAGCCAGCATGCCCCGTGTCACAGCAGAAAGGAGAGGGAGAAGGAGAGAGAGAAGGAGCCAGACCGCAAAGGATAAAAGATCTATTACCCGCTTCAGGCAGAAGGACCCTGAGGTGACGCCTCGGATCCGCCGTAGGTTGGTCTCACCTATGCAGGATCCCAAGCTCGGGCCCGAGATCCGATTGACTTGGTAATTTTCGTCGAAATTCTGAGCTGCATGTCAGACTTTGGTGCTTGTTGTTCCGCTCCCGTGTAAGCACCGACTTCGCCGGAAGTCGGTATATATGGTAGATACGGAAGCTTGAGTCTCATTTCCGGCCAGTGTAAGACGGAGTTCGTAAAAGGGAAAAAAATGTTGGGAATCCCTTGACGTATCAGATGATGCCATAATCGCGGAAATTTTTATGCTCACAGCAATTTCTTTATAATAAAACAAAGTAACCCTCCTCCCCTAAACAGAAGAGAAAGAAAGAGAAGAACTAGAGAGAGGGGTTGGGGGGGGGGGGGGACAAGGCTTATAAAGAACCAACAAGAATATGAGAGTTTATAGGACGTAGATCCAGTCTGAACTGAAATGTCCTATAAAGTACCATGAAATATCGAATCTCTTAAACAATCCTACTCGGATGGAATCGAATGCAGCAAATTCTGGTGTGGTAATAGACACGACATGTTGCTGCTAGGAACAATTAAAAGGATACATTCCAAAGCGCAACAACAAATAACAGTTCTCTTTGCTTTGGAAATGAGCCTTGAGACAGGAGTCGATCCATATTTTCTGTTGACAATATGCCCTTATATCGACCAGCCCTCGGTCTCATGTATTCCCCGGCTGAAGGAGAAGATCAAGCGAGGTGCAAATCAGTCTTGTTGACAACTTTATTATTGCTCTAAGAGTCTGGAGTTCAATGCCCTGCGTGATGTTGAAGTCTGCACGTTCAAACATTCCTTTATGGAGAGGTCTGCCTTTCGAGGTGGATCTATGGTCATCTCATGGCCGATTTGACACGCAATCCTCATCTCTCCGGCGATCCGAGAGAGGGCAAAGCCTCAAGGCTTTCCTGACCTCTTGGGGCCGCGGTCGAAGCCAGTTGCCGGTCGTACACAACCAGAAGTGGCTAGCTGGCGAGGTGGTGAAGACCTGAGTGCTTGTCCCAGATCGCGCAATCAAAACCTCTCTGTTTGGCAGCAGTGCCGACATCGACCTTGCCCTGGTCTCTGATCCACGGCGGCAGGGGTAAAATTTCTGCTTGTATCAGGGACTGTAGACCAGATAACATCTGCGACGGGCGCTTCACTTTGTCCCCTAATGCGGTCGCGTCACGATCTGCGCCGCTCAGAGCGTGTATCCCAACATAAGGATGTGGGAAGCCACCTCAACGCGGCGGTGTGGTTCTTCGAGTATGCCTTGATCCACACAAAAGGTACCTCGGCGTCCTCGCCAGGTCTCGAGAGATATTCGTTTGACGGTCAAAGTCTCAAACCTCCTGATGACTCGGTTCCGTGCCTCAGTACGGCTTCGCGACCTTCCTCGCCTCGCCCAGTCCGGTCTCCGGATCCTTATACTCCTTCCAAGAGACCGGGTACATGGCATTGCCAGCCTCACTGACAGCCATAATGACGCCAAGCTCGTTACTCGCCGTAGACAGATAATAATTTGCCTGGTCACCAAGGGAGATCTGCACACCCACCCATCATCAGCACTCGTCCCCCCTACACACACACACACACAACAACAACCAACCATTCGATTGGGGCAAGGGGAGAAAAAAAGACTCACCACTGAGGCCCGCACAATGTCCCCCGGCCTGAAGCTCTCATAAACCTTAATCCGGTCCTTCTCGGTGGCCCGCACGTCCTGCACGCGGATAACGCCCTGCCACTCTGCCTCAAGGACCGTGTCGCCGCAGACCAGGATGGAGGCGACGGCCTGGCGGGGCGTGATGCGCGTGATGCGGCACAGCACCACGTTCCCGACCTGCGGCAGGACCTCGCGCTGCTTCTTGGCCGCCACGGAGCGGCTGACCGAGATGGTGGGGAGCTCGCTCGCCGCGGCACCGCTGCTGCTGTGGAGGGAGGCCGTGATCTTGGTCAGGCGCTTCGCGGGGCCTCTGTTCGTTGTCGACGATTTCGAGGAGGAGTCGGGCTGGGAGATGGTCACGGCGCCCAGGAGGGAGCTGTACAGGTTGGACTCGTGGAGATGCACGCCTGGGCCGAGGCGGTATCTGTTGGCGGGGCCGAGGAGCTGGCCTGGCAGCACGATCGAGGCGGTCGCTGCCATTGATGAGGAGTGCAATTGGGTCGCGTAGAGCTGTGGTGGGGCCTGTGATCGCAGGCCAGACGTTTGGGAGAGGGAGGGAGAGAGAGGGAGAAATGTCAACGGTTAAAAGAAAGATGGTCGTTGAAATCAAGTGAGGTCGTTTCGCTGGATTTACGAACTCAGCAGCAGCTTGGGAAATTTTAGCGGGACCCTCCAGAAGATCACCACCAAAATTACTATGGCACTACATAAAGTATTCCTCTAGCTTTGGTACCGCGTCAGTGTACCTGGCACGCCAGGGCACGCTACAGATTAGATAAGGATGGATAGGACGACCGTGCTGTAGCAGGGACCTGGAAAAGAAGCTCTAGAAGCTCTAGCACCCCTGTCGCGACCAACAAAAATCTGCAGGGGTCCTTTATTAGTATCTACAGCAGTACACCGCCATCGCTACATCGCCCACCACACCACCACCCACATCAATACACCACCACCACCATATCAAAGCAGTAAGTATCCTCCTACACGACCACACCACACCGCGGCGCACTGAGTGCTTGTTAGTCCCTTTCCTCTCCTCTTCTCTACGCCACACTCTCTCTACTTCTTTCAGATCTGTCCAGCCACTTCAAGAGGTAATCAGAGAGAAAGAAAGAAAGACCAAGTAAATAACAAATACTAATTCAACATGCTACCCAGAGAAACAATGGCCCGCGTCCTCGCCCTCCTCGCCCTCCTCGTGGGCCTGCTCAGCCCCCTCTTCTACTTCCTCGACGGCCACCTCGAGTCCTTCTACATCTTCCACCCAGACCACCTGCACGACCTCGCCCGCCGCGGCATCGCCGCCCACGGCAACGACACGCGCTCCGTCGTCAAGTACATTGTCGACGAGCTGCACGGCCAGCCCAGCACCGCCGCCCACGTCAACCTGGACGAGGAGTGGGTCTTTAACAACGCCGGCGGTGCCATGGGCGCCATGTACATCATCCACGCGAGTATGTTTTTTCTTCTCTCTTTTGTCTTCTCATTTCTCTCTTTCTCTCTCTCTCTCTCTTCTTATCCTAACTAACAAAACTTCCCCCTCAGGCGTCACCGAGTACCTCATCATCTTCGGCACCGCCATAGGAACCGAAGGCCACACCGGCCGCCACACAGCCGACGACTACTTCCACATCCTCTCCGGTGAGCAGCTCGCCTACGTCCCCGGCGAGTACGAGCCCGAGGTCTACCCCCAGGGCAGCGTGCACCACCTCGTCCGCGGCACCGCCAAGCAGTACCGCATGCCCGAGGGTTGCTTCGCCCTCGAGTACGCCCGCGGCTGGATCCCCCCCATGCTCTTCTTCGGCTTCGCCGACGGCCTGAGCAGCACCCTTGACTTCCCTACCCTGTGGCGCACCACCTTGGTCACCGGTCGCGAGATGCTCGGGAACCTGGCCATCGGCAAGTTCTAAGATGGAAAGAAAGAAAAAAAAAGGGGGGGGGGGAGACTGGGCTGTGGAAGGAAGGGAGGGAAGGAGGATTGTCTTCCTGCCTCTGATTATACAGCCCCAAGACTTGGCGAAAAGGTTTGGGCCCCCCTCCTTTGGGTACCAACAGTGATATCCTGGATGGATTTTCCTCGGACTAGAGGTGGCTCGGTTTAGAAGAAAATAATATTAATTTTGTGAACGACTGGGACGCTGGGAAGAGAGAGAGAGATTGATACGAACAAACTTAGACAAAAAGATAAAACGGTGGCAATATGTCCTCTAGCGCACTTGATGTTGCTATGCGCAATTAATACGCCACGTACCCAGGCCGCAAGTATAGCTTGTAATAAATATTGTTTTGGGGGGGGGGGGGGGAGAAGGATTATATGCGGTGTCCTCGTTCTCATCTTGCGGCGAGCCCCTTTTCAGATGCATGCGCAGTCCGGTCTTGGTGAGCGATGCTCCGGGTGCGTCGATACTCTATAGGGAGGAATAACCTGCCTCATTAAACACACCGCTGCTCATATGTGGTCTAAACAGGCATGAATCATGATCCAAAATGTCCCATTGCTTGCAGAGATATACCGAAGTGAGCCCTGGCACCAGTGCCCGGGGTCAGATATCTCTATCAAATTATTTGACAGATTAACAAAAAACAAGACCGAAATCAACCAAACTTCGTCCAAGGTAGCGACTAAAGTCTATCCCGGCCGGCCCGATTCCTACAACTTTTTGCCAGCCCCGACACCATTTTTGTTTTTGTTTTGGAAGAGCAATGATTCCGAACGCCGAGCGCGCGGCTCTGGGAAACGTCGAGCATGGCTCTGAGAACGCCGTCCGCCATGAATGTAATCGTGATGACCGGGATGATTGAACATGCGCCGTGTTGTGTCACACCACCAGCAAACCCTTTCCGTCTGCCTACCTGTGACGTGTGACACCTTGTGTCAGTCTGACCTGGTACGGAGGGTATGCGCGTAGAATGCGGTTCGGATTTTTTTTTTTTTTTGGGTATCGATCGTCGTTAAACATCGTCCAGGGTCAGAATGATCCTTTTCATTTCCAATATTTTCATTGCGGCCCGCCCGCCTTTTCCGGGGCGGGGGAAAGGGGGTTGAAGAACGGAATGAATGATGCGCAGAAGACCATTGTGTTGAGGCCCAACCTCTCGTTCAAGTCCCAAATCCCCTGCGGTTGCCACGCTATGGGCTTGTTGATTTGCAGTGTGTGATTCCCGAATTTTCTGCCTCTTTTTGCCTCACGTTCGGTGATGTGATCTCATTACGCAAGCCATTCCTGGTCCCCTCTCGCAGACACCCTCATGACGAGTCCGTCATCTTCTTCTTCGCTGTCATACTCTTCGTCCGGCTGGCCCCTGGCTGGCGACCCGACGAGTACAAAGTCCTCCTCGCTCTGGCCAAGACCCAGGGCGGCACTGTCCATCCAGGTTTTGCCGTTGGCGCTCTCCTCCAGCGGGAAGGTTTCTCTCGCATACTCCTCCAGGCCTCGAGGACCCTCCCACAGCTCCATGGCGACGGCTGGACAGCTTTCCTCCAGTGCACGGTCACCAAAGTACGGTGGTTGTTTCGCAGGGTCGTCGCCGCCGAGGAGGAACAGCTTCTCCAGTGCCTCGAGCTGTACCCTGTAGCCGTCTGGGATCTTGACCTTGATCTCGATCTCGCCCCTGACATATGTGACCTTGCGACCAACGCCGTTGGCGAACTGCTCGCACGCCTCTCGTGGGGACAGCATCTCCCAGGCGAGTGCTATGCGCTTCCCACCCCATTTCTCCACACCGTCCTTGAAGACCTGGAGGATCGCAGGGCCCATATCGTGCTCTGCGTCGAGCCACGGCAGCTTGACGTCCGGGTGGAAGGGAGCCTGCCACACGAAGGAGCCATCTTCCTGCAGGTCCATACAGAAGAGGGGAAAGAGCAGGCTGGTGAAGTTGTTGTTATAGATGCCCGTGTACACAAAAGTTGCTGGAAGGCCAATCTTCCTGACGTGCTCTTCGACCTTGTGCTTGGACGCCCAGAGTGGTAAGCTGGGCCAGGCCTCATCGTAGGTGTGGTGATCTGGCATGGAAGAGTAGATGTAGTGCTGGATGCCTGCCTTCTTGGCGGCATCTGCAAGACACTGTCCGATCTCCACCTCGTTGCCGTAGAATGTGGTGTTGATAAAGGCCAGCTGGGCACCGCGGAACAGCTCTGAGATGAGGGCGTGATTGATCCCTATGCCGGAGATGGGTCCATCTTGTGTCAGGTCCGCGCCTTCAGACTTGGGCCCGTGTCTCGTGTAGAGCTCACCCTGGAACAGGGTGACGTTGGGATTTGTTGCGATCTCGGTCGCAATGATGCCGTCCATGTTCCGCATCTGGGCCCGAACATGATACCCGACAGCTGTAGCCACGCGTATCACTGAGGCGGCCTGCCGACCGCCGGCATTGATGATGGCGATTGTCTTGTTGGGCGTGGGCATAGAGCGCTTCGCGGGACGGTGAAAGGTCAGGGAGTTGTTCCGCGAGCTGAGCAGAGATCCTGCGTCCGAGTACGACGACCGCGAGTGCTTGTGCCTCCGCTCGTCATTTGGCTTGGTCCTTATGGGGATGCTCAGCGGCTGGGCGGTGTTGTGCTGCGCAGGCCTCACGGGGAGCTCTGCATGAGGCATCTCGGATTTTGTCGAGCAGATGGCCATTCCTGAGAGAAACCAAGCCCAGCACCCTTTTCAGCCCAGTGAAGGCACGACTGGCTATCCTCCACGATCCCACACAGTCCCTCCCTTTAAAGAGGGCCGATATCTGTGGCTCGACGATGAGGGGGAAACTTGCCAATGGCAATATTGCGGCGGAGGGGGAGAGAGAGAGAGAGAGCAGAAGGACGAATGAAACGGGTTGTGACTTGTGCCCGTCGGATAGATTCAGATCGACGCAAGGGAGCCGTCAAAGCTTGCTGAGAGGTAATCAGGGAGACGAGTTTCCGAGGTCTAGGGCAGACGAACAGGCCAGGTCATATATCGTGAGGAGAGTCCCGGGTCGACGAGGCGACGTGCGAGGAAAGGAAAAGATAAGGTAACCCCAGGTGCTTTATGCGGCCGAAAGCTTCTTAGCGCACCCCGGAAAGTGACCCTACTACCATACGCAGTACGTACGTCCCGTTGTCACCTACCCACACCCACACACATACACAAACACTTATACACCCTGATAGGGTCTAGACTGGTATTTGTGGGCTGGTGATATGCGGGCTGTGGCACCCCCAGAGATGTCTAACCCGGACTTGTGCTGCCCTGCAGCGAAATGCCTCTCCTCTCCTGCAGTGCGCGTTAGCGGGCCGGTGATGGCTGGAGACGAATGCGGGGCGAGAAAAAGCACCGCCCTGGATGGATGGATGGAAGGGAGATAAAAAGTATTGGGGATAATTCTGCCATGGTACACGCACTTGGACCCTACGGGAACAGTAACCGTCTTGGCGTTACTCTGGCTCAAGCCCCGGGGGTGTCAGGAACGAAAAGATCACATCAGGTCAATCAAGGGGGAGCAAACGCCTCCTTGTGTAACATAGGAAGAACGGCGTCTTCCAGGGGGGGGGGCACACCAAAGGCCGAGATAAGAGGTGCAGGCTGATGTCACCTGTGACGAAGAAAAAGAAAGAAAAAAGAGCTGCTGCAGGAAGGACGAAAGAGGGGAAAGAGACCGGTCAAGGAGAATGTTGCAGGGGGGTGTTACGTACCAGGTAGGTTAGTTATATTGCTTCTTCGAGACCCGTGCAGGTCAGGTACAATCGGAGGTCGCAGGCACAACAGGGTGGTCATGCAAGCCACAAAGTGAGCAGCCGTGTGGGCAGTCTTGGACTGGGCGACAGCAGGATGGGTGATGGCCCAATGCGGTCGCCGGGGCAGATACGGGCAGATATTAGTAGTAGGCGTAAGGCGAGGGCGAGGTGGGTGACGGGGCGAGTGCGGGCAATTTGTTACTCGCAGGTCCACAGCCGACGGAAGACCCCGTTAAAAAGTATGGGGTAAGAGAAAAGGGTTAACGACGAAGACAACGGCAGATCCACTGGCGACGGTAACCTGATCGAAGAGCCCAATCGGGACTTCCAGAGAACAGGCGTGGTCCGAGGTGATGGGGGCCCGGCTTGGGGCCTTGCTGGGGGGAGGGGAGGGGGGAGATCAGGAGGACGCTTCCGGATGAAGAGGGAGCGTTATCTCGAGAGGATCCAGCGTAATGCAGCGAAGCGCAGTGCAGTGCAACTATGCGGCGCAGGGCAGGTCGTCAAGGAGCCACAGAGTTCTGGGGTGGCGCTATCAGCGAATGATGCTGGTCCTCAATGTCCTCTCGGAAGATTTCGCGGTGATCCGGCCGGGACCGGTGAAGGGATCCCTTAAAGGGGAGCGTGCAGGTTGACAGGCCGGGAAACTGAGGGGGTAAAAGTGGCTGTCGATCTGCCTGCCTTTTTGTTGATGGTTTGTCTGATGCTCGTGCTCGCGTCTGGCCTTCTGGTTCTGGCCCTGGCTTTCCAGGGTTGGTTCCCAATGGATCTTGTGTCCCTTGTGTGTTGTTAGTGATGTCGGCCGCCGGGGACGGAGACCGGCAAGGGACACGCGAGAGGCAGTCGGCCGACTCTAGATCCGGCTATAGGAGCCGAGAAAAGATAAGAGACGAGGCGGTCGTTGGCCAGAGGGCTCTCCTCGTATCGACGGTCTGGTGACGAGTGCGCAATGGTCTGGATTTCTCGTCTTCTTCTTCTTCTTCTTCTTCTTCGTCTTCCGCTTTGTCGTTCAATGCCTCAGCTCACGGCACCTTTATCGCAAGCTGTAGAGGGGAGGAAGAGGGGGGAAGGCTCAGGGAATCGAGAGGAAAGAGTGAGAGAGCGAGTAAGCGAGAGACAAGAGACAAGAGACAGAGAGAGAGAGGGAGAGAGAGAGATAAGAGAGAGGGAACGAAACAGGATAGCACAGAGAGAGAAAAAGTCTTCCCGTGCGAAGTGAGGGTCTTCAAAGGCAAGATCCGCCGAAAACGTGGAGCAGGGACGGGATGTGGACTGTGATCCGTCAAGGTACTGCTGTCGCCTGCGTGTACTGCAAGTACTGTCGTACCCAAGTACTATGCCGCTGCGAGACTGAGTACAGTACATGCCATAGTGATGAAACCACCATGCACCCTGCGACTCGAGAGTTCCGTAATGCGGAGGATAAGAAAAAGGATAAGCTAAAGTGGGCGGTGGGGTGGGTACTCCGCGCCCGCCGCCATTTTCTGTACAGCAGCAAGTATCATGCTAATAGTACATCATGAACTAGTAGAGAAGTCGGTCCGGCTGTTGAGGCCGGGGGTTACTCTGTCCGAAGGGCGAGGCTGGATTGCTTGCGGGGTGGTGCAGAGTGCATGTTATCAATCGAGGACCACCACTTTCTTTTTATCTTTTTTTTTTCTTTTTCTCTTTTCGTGAGGTTGTGTGGTGTTTAGTTTCTCTTGGCGCTGGTCTGGTCTGGCCTGGTGAGCCGCAGCAGGGAAGGACGTAGTGTGAGACAAGATAAGAAGAAGAAAGCATGATGCGGTGTTCCAAATGCAGGGGAAGATAAAGCGCTGATGTGATCAGATGCAAAAACGACGGAAGGAGGATGGCCTCGTCCCTTCCTGCCCATCATAATTATTTTAGTTCTCCGTTGTACTTTAGCGTGAGGTGGAGGGGAAGGGACCCCTCTGACTCCAGGCTAATACAGTACATGGTAGCAGGTACTTAACTACTTACTTAATGTACCCAAGGGTGGTCAGCAACTACGTGCTCTAGCAAGACACATTACATTGCTGCTGGATGTGTCTGTCAAGGTGCTCAATGATATCGACCCAAACAATTCTAGTATATCCCGCCACACAGGCCGTGTGGCTCGTTCTAGGTGATGGCGAGAACCTGAGAGCTCGGCGTTCCGAAGCAGCTATGAAGGTACCAAACATGGTAGTTGAGTCACTTGTCAAAGTTGCGAGGTCATTAGGTAAAAGAATCCAGCCGTTGGTCATAGGCGGATTTTTGATTGATATCGTACTTGGAGAAAAGGTACAGAAAAATTTTTCTCTCAATCCATGCGCCTCGGGACGCGCTGTCATCGGCACCAGATCTAGGAACCTGAAAAAGGAACACCCGTCTTTTTTCGTATCTCATATTTTTCTTGTTCTTTTGGTGCGATTCGCATTCAGGTCAAATCGGGCAGCACAGGCCAGGCCAGACCAGGCCATGTGTATGTGGTCATAAATCGGAAACTGGTGGTGGATGCAAATACCATGGTACCAGAGTACAGCGGGCATATACGTAAGTACCCTCGTACTTTGTACCCATTAGAAACTGTACCTACTTAGGTGACATATGCCAGAAGCAGGGCATATCTTACCTAACGAGATGTTTCCTCTTCGGGCGCCTGGGGAGTACCAAGCCCATCTCTGATTTGCCGCCCAGCTGGGGGGGGGGGGGCCTGGAGCAGAAGCCCCGCCAAGCTTTGACTAAGGGCAAGAGCAGGACCAGGACGGGCGATCCAAACCACCTGGCAGCCTGCGTGGCCAACAGCACCTTCTACACCCCACCTCAAACGTAGACAGTACATGGACAGAGTACCACAGGGGAAAAGAATGGAAAGAACGACGGTAAACACCTGAGAAAGGTGGGTGACAACTCGTCATCTCAACGTCACTGCGCGTGGTACCTCTTGTCGAGGAATTTACCCCCCTCTACATGTCAAATCTTGCACGATACCACCACCACCACCACCACCGACCCCTCCCTCCTCCTGCTCCTCCTCCTCCACCATCACGACCGAGGGAGAGGGACACGAGTGAAAGGATCTCAGCTTCACCCATTGCTCACCACACCTGAACGCGTCGGCCCCCAAGCTGCCGTCCCGTCGGTGTGAGAGAGACCAGAAGCAAACTTACATCCTCTACCTCGCTTCGCAGGCACGGGCCGCCATCTCAAGCCTCCAAGACCGTCGGGCCCCTTGGGGCCCAGCTGGACGGAAACTTCGAGACTTGGAGAAGGCAGTCGGCTCAGCTGGAGCACTGCTAGTGCTGGCTCCTCCTCTAGTGGAGGGCTATTCTGGACCGCTACAGCGCATCGCGCACGGTGGCTACGTGGTGGTAAGCATGCCTGGCGAGAGCCCAGAGCCCAGAAGCCCCCCTCCCCTCACCCCTCTTTTCTGTTACGTACAAGGTCGGCTCAGGTAACGCCATTCATGGCACTTGTCAAGCAGGGACCGCGGAAGCCCCATGCCGTCATGAGACACCATCCATCGGTAAGAACTCGCACCCTGCTTCTCCGCGGACGTGTGCAGCTGGTAGCCCTGCGATAGCCGTAGCTCTCTTAACTGCAACGATCGATCGTCTATCGCTCTTGGAACTATTGGGCCCCGTGCCGCCCAGGTGTGAACAAGATACTATGTGGCACACACAACCAGCATAGGGAGCAGGCTTGGGCGTTTGATGATAGGGACTGCATGGGACCACAGCAATTCTCTTCCCCCTCTCTACTATGTAGGGGGCCCGCCACTGCTCGAATAGCTGACCCTACCCGACCTTCTTCCCCGTTTTTTTTTGGGGGGGGGGGGGCTGACAAGGGTTTTTCGCTTACGCCTAGAGAATTGAATCTCGACTTGCTTGAACTCCACAGCTTTGGGCAGTGCGATGCCCCTAAGATCACGACTATTCAAGGTGGACTCGGGGCTTCTAATACTGCTGTTGCTGCTGCTGCTGTTGTTGCTGCCGCCTAGCCTTGTGGGCTGAGCTTAACGCCTTCGGGCAGTTCTACCCGCCGTTCTGACTACATACATACATAGTATACGCTTCGACCCCGGATTCTGATATATATCGCGATTCATCAGAGAAGTAATTCCGGTGCTCATCACTGTGGCCCCTTGGTGTTCGACATGGCAATCAAATCATGGCAAAAAGCCCTGACGCCAAGCCAATCGACGTGCAGTCTCCTTTCCGATCGGGGTCACGCGACTGCTCCTGTATTTAGCCTGCTTGGAAGGATTCTCGGGTCAGAGAAGACGCTTCTCGCCCCGTCGACCATGCCCCAACATCGCCAGAGTCGCCCAAATCACCGTCAAGAAGATGATCTAGCCCTCTCTCTGCTGCCCAGGTGGGTGGCCTCGTCGAAATCCAGTAGCCCCGCAGGCCACCAGGCCACACACACCTCTAATTATGGACCCGGCTGGAAGGGTCCGTCCATAAAGTCAGGGTCTGCAAAATTGATCTGGTCAAAGGACATGTCATGTCCCAGCCACTGTGTAGTGGATGATGGCTCCACATTGGCGTTGGCCCGGATGGCATTTTCTAACGAAGCCTGCCAGGTGAGTTGCGGTCAGCGGAATTCGCTCGCGCGTCCTTAGGGTCCAGATAGCGCTGTCTATCTGCCTCGCCGATGTGGCGAAGGGGTTGGTGTCTGGGACTTGGTGGTCGCTTACCCAGTCTACTGTTTCCATCGCTCCTGGGAGCCAGCCTGCGTCGGTCCCAGCATTTGCTACTGTAGGGTTTGGTATGAAGCCATCCCGTAATAATGGAACCTGCGACTCGGGCGAGGTTTGAACCGCGCTTGAGAGAGATGCGGACGAGGAGGACACTTCTGAGGTTTTGCTTTGTGTGTCAGCTTTTGGTTCGCTATGCAGGATGGCAGCAGCACCACGCGCCTGATGTGCTCTCTCGCCCTAGAGAAGGCACGGACGGTTTCCTGCATGAGATCTTATCTTGGGAGGGGAGGGGGAGAGCAACTGACCGCTTGTCCCGGAATTAGCCACCGCAAACCCAGTTCTTGTCCAAGACCTTGTGGTGGGCTCCCGGGGGCCGTCAGCTAGGGACAACGACCCTCTTTGGGCCCAAGGGCTTTGCGCCAGCTTGCGGAACATGGTCTCGAGCACCTCCGGTGCCTTCTTGAGCTCTGGGTTCTCGAGAGTCACCTCTTTCCAGATGGTGTGCGATCTCTTGAGCAGTTCCAGGAGCTGCTGCTTGTTCGGCAGGGGCGTATACTTGTCCCTCAGGTCGTAATCCCCACCGGGCTCGTTGTACGTCTCGTTCTGCAGGACGAGGTAGACGATCATGGCACCCAGCAAGAAATCATGCATGGCTAGGCTAGAGACGAACCAGCCGTTCTGGGCCAGGAGACGGCCGGGCTTTGTTGCGTCGAACAAGGTGTTCTGGTACTCAAGGAGCGCGAGCGCACCCAGCACGCAGACCCGCCGCGAGTACTCGTGCTCGGGCTTCGGGTCCTTCTCGACCAGGTACCGCCTGTGCAGGACACAGCGGGCCTTTTGGTACAGACCTCCAAGGCCGAACCTCTGTATCACCTGGAACGGTGGGTCCGTGATGCACGTGTCCAGCGGGCGGACCTTCATGAAGCTTGGGATCGCCGCCCACCTCTCCTCCAGCAGGCCGTCGATCTCCATGACCTCTGCGTAGGTCGGCACGGTCAGGGCGTGTGCCTGGCGCGCCACCTCCCCAAAGACCTTGCAAATGGAGGCCTTGTAGATGGGGTACGTCATGTGCGTGTAGTCGGTGGACGTCCTCTCGGGCGGCATCTCGACCGTGTCCTCGTCAAAGTCCTCGTCCAGCAGGTTGCGGGGCGGCACCGTGTCGCTCTCGATCCCGTGGATCATGCTCGGCAGGCCCAGATGGAAACTCACCATCAGGTCGATCTGGATGGCCAAGTTCCACAGCCGGCGCCGCATCTCGGCGTCGTATGCGCTGAGCTGGGCCCCCGGCAGCTTCGACGGGTCCCGGTGCAGGCCCATCTTCAGCATGATGCGTATGCACACGCCTGACAGCAGGTAGCAGTTCATGTGTGAGACGCGGTTGATCAGGAACTCGGACTCGACATAGAGCAGGAAGGGCGCGCAGGTGGACGTCGCGGGTGAGGTGTAGCTGTAGCGGCCATCGCTGCGGGAGCTGGTCGTCAGGGCCCAGCCTGCTGCGTTTCGGTACTGGCGGAAACGCTGGGTTGGCGTGAGCGGGGTGTCATCGAGGGCGAGTTCGCTATTCAGTTTTGACGGGTTAATGAAACCATGCTAGCTGATGAGTGTGGGACTTTCGATTGGCAGAGAGGGGTTTGAGCTGCCGTCATCCCCCTTTACGAGCTTCATATAGTGTGTAGTTCACACGCTCACCAAATCTGCTATGTTCACGCGGGAAAGAACAAGACTTACTGAGGTGCCGAGAAGGACGAGAAGAAGACGCCGAGTGAGAAGACCATGAATAGCAGAGCAAGCCAGTCCATGTCTATGGTTGAAGCTGTAGTATTGTTCGCGAACTCGTTATACTGGTGCCGATTGTCAGATTCCTATCTCGTCTAGATCTGGTGATAGTCAGGGCTCGAAGGAAACAAGTGTTTGACCAGCTTACCCTTTTGACAAAGGTGGGCTTGTGGACGATATCTATATGTGGCAACCAGATCAGCATCATCATCATCATCATCATAAACGACTCACTACTAACGCAGCCAGGAATAAAAAAGTCTCTCAACGTACGCTGAGACGCTGAGCTCGAGCTGAAATACCGCATCACCAACCTATCAGCGATACCTCTCGGCGGCAGCAGGGCGAGCAGATCCTGCTTGCTCCGCGGGGATACCGTGTTCACCATCAACAGCTCGGGCGAGTCGGCCTCGGGCGTGGGATCCGCCGAGTCATCCTCGACCGGCCAGTCGCCATCGTCGTCAAAGTAGCTCTTGAGGTCCTCGATCTAGAACAGAGATCAATTTCAGTCAGCCAGTCAGTCAGTCAGTCAGTCAGTTAGACTTAAATAAATAAATAAAATATTTTTTTCTTTAAGAAAAAGATGGTATTCTTCCTGCGTAATGGATCGACAAAGGAGGGAAAGGAGAAGGGGGAAAGGGGGGGTTACAGACATCGTCCAGCATGGCCATGAAGTGCGTCGCGCCCACATAAGCCGTGCTCCCTCCGCGTGCCCCACTGGCCGAGACGACCATGCCACCGGCCGCCCCGTCCGTCGTCGTCGTCGTGCCCACCCCGACACTACCAGTCCCCTCCTCGGGTGGCGTAGCAGCAGCAGCACTCCGCGATGGCTGTTGCGGCAGGTCGGCCTGAGGTGGTGAGACCCTGGTGGTGGTGGTGGCGGTGGTGGCGGTGATGTTGCCCTCCTCGTCGATCATGCCTCTGACCATGCCCTCGAGTCTCTTGAGCCGGGCGGCCATGCTCTTGGGGGGTCTATTGCGCACCGGCTTGGGGGCATAGACGCAGGCGGATGGGCGGGCCTTCTTGAGGCATTGGGAGCAGGGACTTTTTTGGAGGGGGGGGGGTTGGAAGCGTTTGTTAGTCTTTTTTTCTTTTCTTCTCTTCTCTTTCTTTTCATTCTTTTGATTGTGTAAGTAGATTCTATTGTGAGTATTTGAGGAGGCGGAGGAGAAGGGGGAGGGGAGGAGAGGAGATGGTGTTGGGCCTTTTTGGAGTGAGAAGTATAGACTATCATGTAATTCGCGTAGCCACGAGCAGGATAGAAATCATCCCCCGACAGTCATATGTTTCTATAAGCGAGGGACAAGAACATTTACTACTTACACTCCCCGATCACACTTCAGTTTCGACATCCGACATGGCGCACATGAGAGCAGCACCCTCGACCTCTTGGCGGCTGTTGGGACGGCATCGGCCGGTGTAGTGGTGGTGGCAGTGTTGCTATCGGTATTGGAGGTCGACGGGCCGGAGCTGCCGGGCGATACCCTCATGGGTGTGTCCATCTCCATGTTGAAAAAGTCTTTCCCTCGGGGATCGGTGAAGCTTTCAAGGCATTCAGTCAGTCAGTCGGTCGGTCAGTCAGTCAGTCGAGCAGTCGAGCAGTCAGGCAGTCGTTCGTGCATATATCTATCAGAAGAATTATTATAAAAAAAAATGAAAGTCCGATGCGTCGTGTGTCCGAGGTCCGCGTGTTTCTTGTAGTCAAGGAACCCTGAGAACAATATTTCGCAGTGTACATATAATTGGGTGAGGTGAATGGTGTTCTCTTGTAAAAGAGGGTTCCCTTGAGCGATTGGAGTCTGTTGAGTGCTAAGTGGTCGGAATCTCACATGTTAATAAAAGAGAGGGATCAAGTTAGTCTCTAATAATGAGCCTGACAAGAGAGTGTGGAGAGTTTTCTTAGTCAGCTGCTAATCTACAGTAGAGAAGATATACAGGGCATACTTAGCAGGCAGCCATGGGTTGGCGCAGGAATGCTTGGTTTTAACTTTTGGGGCCACAACATAGTGAGTACCAGCTTTTATCAAAGACACATTCACATTCTTTTGCACTTTTCGTAGTGAATTAACTCAAATTCTCCGGCTGCTGTAGCCTGAGCTGTATATTGGAGATCTTTAGGCTTCTCCGTCTCCTGCCCGGAGCCTGCTATTCGACAGAGCCTCAAGAGAACAACAGCTCCTCGTAGGACAGTCTTCTTCCCATCCTCCCTCACCCACGAACCCGGCGCCCATCCTTGATGATGGAGCGGTAGACGCCTTGAGAGATTCCTGCGAAGGATCCTGACCCAGAGGCAGGCGGAGGGAGGGGTCACTCTGCTCAGTAGCGCAACCACCGCCCAGCCTTCTCTCGAGGACTTCGGAGAGATGCCAGCTGGATAGATCTCTGGGAATGGCTAAATATGTTGCACCAAAGGGGCGGCCGCGGCAGGGCCGGTGCGTTTGAAAAGTGAAGGGGGCCGGACGGGCGGGAGCAGTACCCGCTACCTCGAACAGAAACGCTCGGTAGACCACTTTGCTCACCGTCGGCGGTGCCCACCTGCCGGCTAGGACTTTGAAGATATTTAAGATGGCTGCCCTGTGGAAAGGCATATTGCCAATTGCGCTCGAGACACCATGACTCTAAGCCAAACGCCAACGGTCATCAACTTGGACCGCGGGCCGGGCACCTCAGGTTGAAGGAGCATCTGGCAGTCTCTCAATGACATATTTGCCCCGGCCGACACTCATGATCGGCACACCGGGGATCTTGCGAAGTCGGCGCTTCAGGTCTCGATCATTTGTGGCGACAATGTAGATGCGGTGTTTCATGCACCTGTCGACGATGCAATCATCGGCATAGGTTCCGCTGTGGACGGACTCGCAGGGGAGGCGCTTCCACCGTTCGTCGCGGGCGATGCGAAGGGCGATTCGATATTTGGGCCCGAGCTTCTCCAACTCTGCAACAATCTTGTCAGCATCCGTGTGTACTTGAGGAGCACCTATGACAACGACCACAAGATAAGAAAAGAAACACGTACCAGCCATGACACACGAGGTGATCAGGACCTCGCACTTTGCATACAGGGCGTCCATCATGCCTTCAAGCAGCTCGATCTTCCGGGAGACGGTATGGGACAGGAAGTTGGTATCGACGAGGACCTGGTAGGGAGGTACGAGGGCCGTGTTGTGCTGGAAGAACATGGACGACGGTGCCTGGGGCACATCGCGGACTGTTGTTTCGACGCACCCTGGTCAGCACAGAGCCTGCCTCGGGGCTGCTGCTCCAAGAGAGAAGAATCGTGTTGGGGGGAACCTACTCAGCTCGCCATTCGCGGTGGCCTTCTTCTTGGTCTGTTGGACGATATCGGCCTTGTCCTTGTTCTCCTTGAGCCGTGCATCACGTTTGCCGATGACACGCTTGGTTTGCTAGAGGGCCGGGAAAGAAGAAGAAAAAAAAAGCAGGTTCAGCCTGACGATGCTCACGCGAGGGGAAGGGCGAGGGGGGGGGGGCGGTTGAAGGCACTGACAGCAAATTTCCTGGTGGTCTTTGCGACACCCATATTTTCCCTTCTCTTCGGATGTATCAAGAAAGAGGCTTTGAGTGTGTAAACTTGATTGTCACTTTGAGATGTTGTTCCAAGTGACGGGCTTTGGAAAACCGCAAAAAGCTTAAGAAAATTCCCCCAGAGTAAATTCCAACTTTTGACGAGGCGGCGGCGGCAGGCAGCGGGAACAGGGACCGACCGACAAGTGGGGGAAGGGGGGAAGAGGGCCAAGAATTTAGTGGCAGCTGCAGGCGCTAGTAGAAGGCGAACCATTTCCTTGCAGGTCAGGCGCTGTCCCAAACCTGAGCACCTAAGCTGGTAAGTACTAAGTAGGGGCTACCCACGCTGCCCTTGGCTTGCTGCTGCCCTTGTTTGCCCTTTGGCCCCAGCATGATGGCATAATCACACTCGGCATAAATAAACCTAGCCCCCTACAGCCCCCTGGTACAATGCCATACTCGTGTAGTAGATATATAAAATATATACATGTATATTGATAAATACCAAAGAACATATTGTGGTAGTTAGTTTACTTTGAGCTACTGAACGAACCGCGGCTTGCAGGAACAAATCAAGTACCAATGTATCTTTTTTCCCGTATTGTCTTTGCTGGAGAAAAAAAAGATGCAGCGCTACCCAGATCTAGGATGGTCCGCATTGGTTGGGCTGACAGGGGGGTAAATTTGACCCTTTGGAAGGATCGTCCCCCATCCCCTCCCCTTTCCCCCGTATTGTTCGTGACCCTTCAAGTTCAGAGGGGTCCTGTCTCTTCTGTCTCTGTTGCCATGCCATGCTGGGGCGTAGATCTGGGCGGCCGTCTGCGTCTTGCGGATCTCAATTCTCCCTCCACTTTTGATCCTCCTCCTCCTCCTCCTCCTCCTCCTCCTTCGCCTGACTTCACTCAGCTCTTTGATGTTTGCTCATTTCCTTCCTTTTGCATCCACCAAGTCACTCTCGAAACACACGCCATGAGTTGAAACGTTCACATCATCATCATCCTCGGCATTTTTGGAGTTTTTCTTCGTGACTTGGTGGTGACTTAGCAACAGCATCAGCATTACGCTCTTTTTTGAATCCACTTCTGCTTCTTCTTCTTCTTCTTCGTATCACTTAGAGGGCGAGCCAAGCCAAGGCACGCTCCACTTCAGACTTCCGCTTCCCTCGGCTGTCCTTGCAAAGCCCAGAAAGAGAGAGAGAGAAAGACGCCATATCGCACAGCCGCATCGCAAGTTCGACCAAGAAAACACAAACGTTTTCTGGACTTCACATCGTGGTTTAGCTTCTCGTGTTGGGCTGTGCGAAACATCGTCATAACCACGCAACCCGCCTTCTCTGTTGCCAGGAGAAAATCGGCCTCCTCTCTCTCCCTCCCTCCCCCTTCCTCTTTCATCTGACGCAGATCTCGGCAACTCGGCATAACCCACCTCAGGATGAGGGCCTCACGAGTTTCTCTGAAGCGTTCGCTGCTTCTATCAACCGTCATCTCGTTGACACTCTTCACTGCGGGATCCATCGCAGCAGACACCACGACGGCCAGTGCTACCGATGCGGCTACGACGACGACGACATCGGCAGCGGCAGCAACAACTGCCACATCCGCTACCAGCACCAGCACCGACGCAGCGACAACGTCAACGACAGCATCTACCTCTTCCACCAGTAGTGACGATGACACAACCACGACGTCGGCATCATCCATGCCTGGTCTCTCCACGAGCACCACATCTTCTGCAAACTCGGACATGCCATCGCTGAGCACCTCGAGCGGCTCCGACAGCGCCGGAACTGCCATTCCCACTTATCCTGCACCGTCCGTGCCTCCTACCAGCGATGCCCCGTACATGCAGACGTCCACCATGCCTGATGGTACCGTCTTCATCGCCGTGGGCGCCATCCTCGGTGCATTCGGTCTCGCCATCCTGCTCTGGCGCGCCATCATCGCTTGTCTGCTGCACCGCTCTGTCGAGAAGGCTGCCATGGCACAGCACCTTGCCAACGACAAGGCACCGTTCCCGACCGCGCCCGCGCCTTTCTACAAGTATACCGATCAGGAAGCCGGCTCAGCACCGAACGTGGGCTCTGGCAGAGGTGTGCGCAGGACCAACAGAGGCCCCGTCCCGTCTGCGACGCCGTCTCAGACAAATTTGTTCTTCTCGCCTACCGCCGTGGCTGGGGCGAATCCTCGTGACTCGACATACCGTGATGCCCCCAACCGGAACTCGACCTACCGGGACTCGCGCTTTCTGCCCTCTGGGTTCTACGCCGCCGGCCAATCCTCGCCGCACAATGTCGACGGCGCCGATGGCTCTTCGATCAGCCTGAGCAACCTGCGGCCGGATTCGCGAGGGCATGCGCAGAGGCTGTCCGCCCAGCCCGTCGCCGAGTCGCCCGACTTTGGCCCTCAGCGGTCGCCACTCCATCACAGCTCAAGCAGTGTCAACCTCAACGCACCGGCTGGCGGACGGGCGCCCAGCGCCTACCTGGATGACCTGCTCGCAGAGAATCCCGAGATGTTCCCACCTTCGGGGAGCACGCCGACGCCTACCAACGCCAACCACCCGAACCATCCTTACCGGCAGAGTGGCCGGTTCTAGTTGGACCCGACGAGTCCCTATCTGCTGGAGACCAAACTTTCCAAGGTCTCGGAATGGAGCGGCGAGTCTCGTGTTGCACATGAGGCTGAGTTTCTACGAGACGTTCAGGAGTATGAGACGTTGTAAACCCTCAAACAAACCAAAAAAAAAAAAGAAAGAAAACAAAAAGACGAGAAAAAGGACAAGAACGCGGGATCTGCAGAGGTACTGCATCCTGATTTAATGTGGAGGCTGTCTTGTGACGGGAAATGTGATCAAGTTGGCTGGAGTTTGCGGGTTGGGATTTTTGCTGCCTCTTGGCCATCATTGACGAGGTTTTGGCGGCGTGTGTTTTCACCTCTCAAGGCACCGCCCTTCTCAGGCTCGGGCATTAGAACGGAGTTGGTCAGGGAGATTGGGAACAGGAAACCCTTTTACGGGGTTCTTCTTATTTTTTTGGCTTGATTGCTTTCTTGTGTGTACGTATCAACGTGCTCTTCTTTTTTTGTATATTGCTACCTTTGCTGCATCAATGGATATCCTCTATCCTCTTCTTCACTTTTTGTTCTCTCTCTCTCTCTCTCTCTCTTGCAACAGCATTCGTCATATATGTTGTTTTCTCATGTCCCCCACGAAAGGACCCAATTTCCGATCGGCGCCGGCCAGCTGCGAGATGGCGACGGCAACAGACACCATCTTGCTGAGTGGCGTGAGGCACAGCAGTGGCCGCAGCAACAGCAGCCAGTGCCTTAGCCTCGTGCAACTGCAACCTTTCGGACGCAGGTCATGTGAGGTATCGTGTGTTTGTCCTGTTGTGTCAACCTCGCTCGAGCCAGACAGTGTGACCAGGCTCAGGCGTATGAAAGAGAGGGAGAGGAGGGGAGAGAACGGTACTTGGAACAGTCCCCCCCCCCCCTTCATAATGAGGCGAGAAACAGAGTATTTCTTGTTTTACAGCAGAAGGTATTGACATTGACGGTAGCATATATACATGGATATTTTTTCCCCGGCGTCTTTGACTATCTACATAACAGAAGTTTCGCCTCCCGGCTCCCCAAAAACTACAAACAAGTACTCTATCCGCACCAACACAAGACTCAGAGAGAGACAGAGACAACAAACTTACGCCAGGGCTCTCCCATCACCCCCCCCCCCACCCCTTAGAAGGGAACCTGCTGGGCATAGTAATCGATCCAGAGGTCGACCTGCTCATCCACCTGGGTGAGGGTGCGGTTGGCAAATGCATCACCAAGGCGCATGATCTGGCGGGTGACGCCGTCGTTGGGGGCCCAGTAGGGCAGCTCGGCGGAGCCATTGGTGTAGGAACCGCCCTCGTTGGGGTTGCCCGTCTTGGCAAAGTTGGCCCAGTAGGCGGACATGATGCTCTGGACGTAGTAGTCGTACTCCTCGAAGGGGTAGGTCTGGTTGTTGGCGTACAGGGCGTTGAGGGTGTACATGATCTCAGACTGGTGGAAGGCGCCCTGGTCCTGGCCGGGCGGGGCGTGGTCCCAGTAGTAGGTGTAGATGGGCGAGGTGGCGTTGGACTTGAGGACCCAGTCCTGGGCGTACAGCCACTGCGAGACGGTGCCGGCGTCGGTGGTGCCGGCGTTGAAGGTCATGCTGGCGTTGGTGGAGGTGTTGCCGACGGCGTAGTAGCGGAAGTAGTCGCTGCTCAGGTTGCCCATGCGCAGGGTGTTCCACAGGGTGACCTCGTCCGGGGTGTAGTCGTTGGTGGGCGAGGCGCCGTTCTCGTCCTTGGTGCCGCCCGTGATCAGGGGCACGTCGTTGGCCGGGCCGGAGAGGGCCTGCTCGATGTACTTCTCGGGCAGGACATAGCCGTCGAGGACGGGCTTGAAGATGAGGGGGTAGCTGCACCAGATGGCCGTGACCCACCACAGCTCGTCGGTGGGGATGCGGTCCTGGGAGCCGATGAGCAGGTCCTCGACGGGCAGCTCGCGCAGCTCGGCGATGGAGGTGGCGTTGTGGTAGGTGGTGTAGTTGACGCCGTGCTCGATAGCCATGCTCATGTTGACGTACGAGGTGGCCAGGCCGGCGACCCAGGGGTTGTACGGGGTGTGGATGCCGGACTCGGAGATGGCGGCGTGGAACAGGCCCTTGAAGAGGATGCTGTTGACGGCGTGGTACACCTGGGAGGAGCCAAAGCTCTGGCCCTGGATGGTGACGCGGTCCGGGTCGCCGCCGAAGCTGGCAATGTTCTTCTGCACCCACTTGAGGCACTCGAGGTGGTCGAGCACGCCGTAGTTGCCCGACGAATTGTGGCCGTTCTCGGCCAGCGACTCGGCGTTGAGGTCCGGGTGCGCCAGGTAGCCAAAGGCGTCGTCGCGGCGGTTAAAGGTGACGACGATCACGTCGTGCACCTGGGCCATGCCGCCGCCGTACCACCAGGTGTTGTCCGAGGTCTCGTCGCTGCCCTGGTTCCACACGATGACGGGCAGCTTGTCGGCGGACGAGTTGGCCGACGTCCAGATGTTGAGGTTGAGGCAGTCCTCGCTGTACGAGGACACGTCGCTGCTGGGACACGGCGCCCCCCAGGTGTCGGCCACGAGCGTCTCGTTCCAGGGCTCGCGCGGCTGCGGCGCCTTCCACCGGTTCTGGTACGCCGTGTCTGCGGCAAAGGGGATGCCCAGGAACGCCGTGACCGTTGACTCGGTCGTGTCGAAGAAGGTCTCGAGCACCGTGCTGTTGAAGTACTTGAAGCCCGAGACGGGGCCATATGTCGTCTGGATCGTCTTGTTCCAGAGCTGGGCCCTGGTGGGGGCCACGAGGGCCGCACCCAGGACACCCAGGGCCAGGCGGGCCGCAGAGGGCGTGGACGACATGGTCGTCGCGGTAATGACCGTGGGGTAGTTGGTTTTTGTACTTATTTAGGGAAGGGAAGGGGAGAGGGGGAGTGAGCGAGGGTGGTGGTGGATGAGGAGGGAGGCAAGACTCATGGGCTCCAGGATATTCGAGAGAGAGAGAGAAAGAGGCAGAGGGCATCACCAACATTTTATACTTACAAGTAAATGACTTACCTATTTCCTTACTTACCTACTATGTACCAATGTAGAACAACCCCCTGGTCATTGATCGCCACGCATGACGCTGATGAGATGAGGGTAAAGACAGAAAGAGACGAGAAACAAGAGAACAAACAACAAACAAAAAAAAAAAAATGGCATGCTTGCAAGCTGATCAAGCACACCATTATCGAACCTCGGAGATCCGAGACTTCAAAGTATATACTGTATGATAGTAGTGTATTATTTTTGTAAGGGCAATATCAGCATGGCATTCATTACCTGCTTTGAGCCTACGCCCACATAGTCCAGATGTGGATCTTTTCAGAGTAGCCCATGGTTGCCCGTCCATGGAAAATGGAGCCCATATGCTAGGAGAGGGAAAGAAGCAAAAAAAAAAAGGGGGGGAGGGCCTTATGGCGAAACAAAGGTGCCTTTTTCCTTGGCCACAGCGCCCCATGCTTCTTTTCTCTTCTTCTATTACGAGAACTGCCGAAGTACTAAAATTTAGTGACTTAGTACAAAAGTACATATGTCATTGCAGTGCTTTTAGTGGAGTTGTGAACGCGTACGCAGGAGGCTGAAAAGGTATACGTCAAGAAAAAGGAAGAAAAAAGAAGAAGAAAAAAGAGTCAAGGAAAAAGAATTACCCATCCAAACACCCCCCAAATCCGTATCACCATATCAAGAGCTGCTCGCCCTCCTGAGGGAACCGGCACAACGGCAAGGAGCAAGGAGGGAAAAAAGAAGGGAGGGTCATGACGCGGCAGCCCCTTCACCGTTCAGGCGCAAGGGCAGGTCAGGAGACCGTTGTTGTTCATTTATTTCCCCTTCCTCGCCCAAACCCATCGGGGCGCTCTGCAACCTCGCCCAGGGGGTTGGCCCCATTACCTCCCATCACCCTGGCCCTGGCCGACCGTGCGATTCACACAAGGTTATCAGGCGAACTTCTCGGGACGTCACGGTGCGATCCACACGGAACGGGTGGGGAGGAGGAGGGCGGAGGGCCCCTCTCAGCCTCCCCAGGATTGAAGGCCCCAGGCGGGCGCATTGAAACTAAACGTCGGCCGAGAGGGAGAAAGAACGGTCCTGCGAACGGGGCCAGCATCAATGTTTCCCACCTTTTTTTCTTTCTTTTCTTTGCTCCCTGGTCTCTCTCCCATGTTTTGTGTCTTTCTTTTTTCTTCCCAGTATATCCATAAACAAAACGACTCTGTGTTCCCACTTCCCCTTTGATCTGCAGCCTCCGTTGTTTAATTCTTGACCAGGACCTCGGCAACGTGTCGTCCTCGTGTACTGTGGTCTCAATACCGAGTATGGGCTCGGCGATGTGCTCCAGAATAATTAATATCATGGTATATCATATTTATATGTATATCGTATAGTGCGTACAAATCTGGGAAAGATCGTCAGGTACAGGTTTTTCAGGTTCATTAAGAAGGGGGACTATGGTGTAAGGGTAATAATGGACGTCTCTTTAATGAGATCAGAGACAAGGAAACTAATACCACTGTTATAGTTGCAAAAAGTATATCGACGGCGAGATTCATGTCATACATATATGACATATATATATATATATATATATGTATGCATGTGTCTTTAAGCATTCGGCCATTCTGCGCGCCTGCGTCTCTATAATGTCTATGTACCCTTTACATACAAGCGTTGTTTCACATTTTCGTGTGTCTATAGTAACAACTTCTTGTTCCTTCATAAGTAGGTATCGTTATCATCATCATTATCATAACCGCCCAAAGGCATAGAAAAGAAAAGACCCTCCTCTAGTTGATGACCCAGGTGACAGCAATCTTGCCCAAACTCTCGTCCCCAAACTTTTTGAAAACAGCAGGCGAGACATCGATATCGCTGGCCCCGCAGCCCGCGCACCGGTCCGTGATGGCCGCCCTCACCGACGTGCTGCCCGCTGTGATGGTCACCGTCTGCTTGCACACCGGCGACGAGTTCGGGTTGGCGTAGGTCCCGTACACGGCCGAGGGGACGGCCACGATCATGTCGGTCTCGGTATTGGTTACACCGCAGGCGCCTAGGCCCGGGGCGTAGTAGGTCATCTTGCCTGAGTTGGACCGCGGCTGGAGGAAGGGAAGGGCCGAGGTGAGGGTGGCTGCGGCAAAGATGGTGATCAATGGGGTCTTCATTTTTGAGAGGGGTTCTTGAAAGAAAGAGATTTTGGTTGGATCTGGAGAGTAAATGTTGATCGTGTGAAGGAGAGAGAGAGAGTGTGTGTGTGTGAACGGCGCTGCCGGTAGGTAGATGGGTCAAGTCTTGCTCGACGACAAGGCACGAGTGTGTGCTTAAGTGGTGGTATATGAACGAATGAATAAATGAATGAATGTGTGTGATTTTCCTCTGGAGTGGGAGACTGAAGATAGCCAGACGTATTTTCGATGGTCAAGATGGAAGGCCGTTCTACCTTTTATACATTCATTCTTTGCTGGCCAGCCTGGCCCTCGTGGATGCCCGTGTTAGAATGCACTGGTCTTCCTGCGCTTGGACACTACAAGCCTTCTCAAGTTCGAGAAGGTTCTTCTTCACTGTGAGCGAAAGCTGCTATAGTAGCTCTTGCGTGACTCACGGAAGTGCATAGAGAATCACGATAATTACCGAATTGCCTCTTAGATACCATACCAAGTGTTATCTAGTGTAAGGGGCATCTGAAGAGGCTGCTGTACTACGGTAATCTATCGGGACCCAAACCGATGCGCGCCCACCTCCCGACTCAAGAATGAGGATGAGCCTTGATCCTATTTGATCGGAATGAGGCTCTAACCACTGAAGAATTTATACAAGTAGCCATGGGAAGTATTACCTGAACTGCCCATCTTGCACCGATGCTCCAATATCCAGAAAGCGGGAAGATCCTTCGTCTGAATGAAACAATAAGAAAGAACAAACAGAATAGTGGAACAAGGAAGAACAAAAGGAGAAAGTAAAAACTCTAGCGAATTGTCGAGACCGTCTCCTTACTAGCAATTCGAGGCACGGATTCGACTCCTCTCTAGTTGTGCGGGCCTAAGTACTGGTGCGGCAACATCCTCCGGCGACGGCGCTCTGCCGGTCGAGCCAGGGGCCTTGAGCTTGCATAGACTCTTGATTTATTTTCCATGCGCAGTGTGACCGATGTCCTCGCTTCCGAACAGATAAAAGCCGACAAGTCTGAGTCCCGAGACCAAAAGGCCGTACCTGGGTATCCACGGATGGCTTGTGAATCGGCCTACACAAGTTGATCCGTATGCCAGGCAGGCATTATCTTGGAAGGGATTTTCGGTTTAGGGGTTACTAAACTCTGTGCACTGTATAGCATAGCACCTTTGCTAGACAACTCTGATACTTGTGAGGAAACCAGGCGCCTCCTTCAGCTCTCGGGCTCCTCGCTCACCCCTACACCACAACAGACCAAATGTATCAAAGTGTTATTGCACACACGACACGCAAATCCCCATGCTGGCGAGTTCGCGGGCATCACTCTGGAGCACACACACCAATGCACGCCGTGACTCCTCCTCCTGCCGACTCCATCTCGCCCCCGATCGCAAACTCGTCGTCTACTGTTGCCCAATGACTCGGCCGATATTGGCAGCCAAGCACCGGCTTTCTCAACAAGCAAGCGCGCGCATGAACAGTGCGCACGAGGGACTTCCTTTATCAATAAACACGAGTCGTGTCTTTGAGGGGGCGTCGGCAAGCGGCTTTCACTTTGGTCGTGGAGGATTTGGATTGCTCCATCATCGACTTTGATTGATCGACTGGAAGTGCAAATCGTCGAGTGTCACCTACCTCAGTTTATGGGAATACATTACATGCACCCCTGCCGTGTTGCTAATTACTTGTATGCAGCCGTATGCTCTCACATTCTATTCTTTTTTATACTATGAATCGAAGAGTCTCAACCCCCCCTCCCCCCTTTTTCACCGTCTTCAGTAAGAAACTGAAACGCTCCAAAGAGTGAATGTATTTGCTGGTCCTCCTGTATCAAATGAACCGTTGGAAATATTTCCAAAAGTTCTCTGCAGATACATCGACTGCATTTGATCATGCTATGTACTTGCTTTGCAAGCACGTCTCGGTGACACTCTCTGCTTAAGTACTGATTGATCAGCAATGGTATGAGGCGATGACACAGACGAAAAGAACTCCATTACAAGAGAAGAGGAAAATTGTCTCTGATTTCTGGAATTTTTTTCCCTTTCTCGCTTTTCTTTAAATCCGTACGTCTGGAACGCACTCAAAGGAGAAGTCGCTGCTCGCTCCCGGAGATAGCACCGTTTACAACACTGGCAACCCCCCCCCCTAAGTCCACAACCAGGTCCATTATGCCAGACTCTGTGAGAGACATACATACTACCATAGTGTGAGTAAACATGCTTCATAGCAGTACATACACAATAAGACGTAATTCATTGTTCCACCTCAGTGACATAAGCCATTCTGGTTCTGGCATGGACTTCAGTGTCAAGGAGCGCCAGCCAAGTACGCATCAAATAACCTATCGCATCCTAATTTCGCCCAGGGTTTCGACCCTTGGTCCGGCGCGAGATGGACATAGGTGTAGAGATCTGTCTTAACTCCAGACAACAGAGGAGAATAGCAGCTCCCCGACAGTGGCCGTCGTGCGATGCGTTGATGTCTTGCGCAGCAATACTAGAAAGGAGGGTGGAGGATAAATAGACAGCATCTTCTCAGCATTATGGGCGCCTTGGACAAGATGAGACTCCAAACGAACAAGACAAGAAAGCACCTAGATCGTTTTAAACAACGAACCAGTACCGTCCATTCCATACGGTATATCCCGCCCCAAAATGACTTCCCAGATCACCATCGCCGGCAAGCCGGTCGGACCCGTCGGCTTTGGCTTGATGAGCAAGTCACACCCTACCTGCTGGCCTTTGTTTGGTCACGTCATGATCATGATGACCACGAGCTGACACCTCTACCAGGCCTCACCTTCCAATGGAAGAACCTGGACCTCCCGGCTGCAGCAAAGGTGATGAAGGCGTCGCTTGAGCAGGGCGCCAACTTCTGGAACGGGGTAAGGGAGCGGGCTCTCTTGTGTCTCACCCACTCACACACACACACAACTCTGACCAGCTTTTTTGCCCAGGGAACGCTCTACGGCAGCCCAGACCACAACTCGCTGCACCTGCTGAAGTACTACTTCAGCCAGTACCCAGAGGATGCCGACAAGGTTGTCCTCTCCATCAAGGGCGCGTACGACCCGACGACGCAATCGCCGATGGGGAGCCCCGAGGGCATCCGCGAGTCGGTCGACAGCGCGCTCAAAGTCCTCGGCGGGTGCAAGAAGATCGACGTGTTCGAGATGGCGCGCGTAGATCCCAAGGTGCCCATCGAGGAGAGCGTCAGGACACTGGCCGCGCTGGTGTCGGAGGGCAAGATTGGGGGCGTCGGGCTGAGCGAGGTCAGCGCGCAGACGATCCGCCGGGCTGCAAAGATCACGGAGATCGCGGCGGTGGAGATCGAGCTGAGCCTGTTCACGACGGACCCCCTGACGAACGGCATCGTAGACGCATGTGAGGAGCGTAAGTGTCGCTGCTCCTGAGATGGATAGGAGGCCGTCTCCGACTTGCTGGTGAGGTTTATGTTGACAAGGAGATTTTATAGTCGACATCCCCATCGTCGCCTACAGCCCCGTCGGCCGCGGCTTTCTCACGGGGCAGATCCGCAGGCGGGAGGACATGGACCCGGCTGACACGCGCCTCTATTATGCGCGATTCCAACCTGATGTGTTCAGCCAGAACCTCAAGCTGGTCGATGCGGTCCAGCAGATCGCCGAGCGCAAGGGGGTGCCCCTCGCTCCGGTGGCGATCGCGTGGACGAGACACCAGGGGAAGAAGATCATCGCGCTACCAGGTGCGAGCAAGGCTGAGCAGATGGTGCAGAACTGCACAGATGTGCAGCTGAGCGAGGAGGACCTGGCTGAGATCCAGAAGATATTGGATGCCTTACCAGTTGCTGGGGCGCGGTATGGTGGACCCTTTGAGGCTCTCCTGAATGGTTAGATAAAGTTGCTTAGAAGACGTCTGTCTTTTCTTTCTTCGTAGTGGACATCACATCGCATCTTCTGTCGTTTCGACCTCTTTCTTTTCTCTTCTTCTTGCTGCCTCCCTCCCTGGCATTTGTCTCTCCCCCCCCCCTCCTCCTTCCAAGGGACCAGAAATATTGTGAAACAATGTTAGTTGTTGCAGACCCATAAGCAATGGTGCCCCCTGTCGGGGCAAGAATGGTACGATCAACGGACAAAAGCAGCAGCCGCATGATCAGGTTCGGGTTTCAGAAGAAGGAGAGAAGATATGATGTCCTCAGCTTTGGTGCCAGCGTGGCACTCTCCCTTCCTGTGTGAGAAGGGAGGCTGAAAGAGAGGAAGAGGAAGGTTTTGTCGCACATTTTAGACTCCGAGACCGAGACTGACTGAGTCTCCGACCCTCTCTCCCTTTATTTTTTTAAGGTTGCATTTTCGTGCCTGAAGATCAACGGCTGACAATCAAGCCGCAGCGCTGATCCATTTCAACGAGGCAGATTAGCAGTGGCCATAGTCGTTTGATCTCGACCAGTCGGTCCATGGATGGAGAAGACCAGAATTGTCGGCACTCTTGCTTGCGACAGCAATGCTGTTTTGGTCTCCGTCTTGTGGTGGGCACGCCTTGACCCTTGAATTTGTTTGGGCATCGTCGAGAGTTGAATGACAGGGCACTGAGCCCCAAGCAGAGGAAATACCATAGTAGCGTAATGCTGTCTAGGAGACGCACACACACGCGCCACAGGGGCAGGGAACTAGGGGCTTAAGCCCAGAAGAGGGTGCGGGGCGCAGTCCTCCGCTGGATTGGAATCATGACGACGGAGCGTGGAGCGTAGACCCTGTATCTCGCCAGGCGCTACAGACCCCTGTAGACCCTTGGGATTCAGGGCCCCAGGACCTAAGAACCCAGCACCTGGCACCCCCTCAAAATGACCGTCGTACTCCAGCCTCCCCTTCCGCCTCCCCCAGCCTTGCTAACGCAACCCCCTGGACAACCTAAATGCTGCCCTTTTCATTCTTTATTTTTATTTTTATCTCTAACTTTCAACCCCCATCAAAAAGAGGCCCGCCACTCAAGTTGGTCAGAGTCCCCTCCGGTCAGGCACCAAAAGACGACAAACATAACCAACGCTCGAACGAACGACGATGCAATTGATTCTCGTCCTCTTCTGCTCGATCATTCACTCCATGATGTGGTGAATGAACAACGACACCCACGACGAAGACGACACGATTCGACCAGTGACGCGACGGAGGGGGTGAGGCCCAGTGGGCACAGGATAATACTACACCAACACTTCCATTCCAACGCCAACGCCACCCAGCCGCCATTCAAAGACAAGATCAAAGACCAAAGTCTGGACGGCCACAGTGCCAGTGCCACGCGACAGTCTCACCTTTCACAAGAGCCAAATCAGCCCGGAACCACCATCATCGAACATCAACTCCATAATACCTCGACCCCCTCTCCTTTGTCACCCCTTGCGGGCCCTCAACCATTCCCCCCCCCCCCCCCCCCCCCCCCCCCCCCCCCCCCCCCCCAAACGACCAAGCCACCGGTGGCAGCATCTTCTGTTCACATCCAAGATGTCAAGCACCATGACCCTTACCATGCCGGTCCTACCACCACCACGGCTTAGCACAGTCCCATGTTGTCCAAAGTGCGGCAACGACCTCTCCCTTACCTTCAACCCGACTTCCAACTCCTCCTCCCTGGCCAGTCACGATGCCGACGAGACCGCCACCGCCGCCGCTCTCCATGCCGCCCAGCGCCAGATCGACGACCTGCAGGCCCAGATTCGCCTGCTGAACGCCAAGGCCACCGCGGCCGTCGACCGCTGGGCCGACTATGAGGACGAGCTGACGACCCTGCGCAGGGACCTGCAGAGGGAGCGCCAGGGCAGCGCCACACCACAGACACCCACGGTGCAGACCCCGACCTCACCGCCGAGAAACACCACCGGCAGCCCCTCTGCCGGCGTCTCGAGCTTCGCCACCGCCGCCACCAACAGGATCTCCGCCCTGCTGAGCCGCAAGTCCACGCCCAACCTGAAGGCCGTGCCGAATCCCGGCCACCAGCAGAGCTACAGCACTTCCAACCTCCTCCCGACCCCGCCCCCGAGCGGAGGCGCCGCTCCGGGCCACGCCAAGGGCTACAGCACCTCGGCCCTGCTGACCCCCAGCTCCCCGCTGTCCCTGTCGCTGTCGAGCGGGCAGACCCTCTCCTACACGCCGGGCGCCTCGCCGGCCCCATCCACCCATGACCTGCTGGATGCCCTGACCAGGGAGCAGGGCATGCGCCTCGCCGCCGAAGGGAAGCTGAACGACACGAGCCGCGAGGTCGAGGAGCTGAGCGTCACCCTGTTCGAACAGGCCAATGAGATGGTCGCCACAGAGCGGAGGGCCCGGGCCCAGCTGGAGGAGAGGGTCGGGGAGCTGGAGAGGAGGGATAAGGACAAGGGGCGCCGGCTGCAGAGGCTGGAGAGCGCCATGGGGAGGATCGAGAGGGCGAGAAATCTCCTGAAGGAGGAGGTCGCTGTAAAGGAGGTGGAGGAGCACAGGTAATAATATGGTTTCGAGCCGGGGGGTCGGTCAGAGGAGGATGGTTTCTTTGGATTTCGTTGCTCTCAAACTGCATTGGTCCTTTTCTTCTCTCTTTTTTTGTCTCCCTTTTCTTCCTTCTTTTCTTTTTTCCCTCTTTTCTTTTCCAGCAAGCGGCGAGAATTGGGGTGAGATGCCTCTACTGCAGCCCTGACGATTTACGACAGTGATGAGACTAGCATAGATTGGACACATTGGGTTCCAAGGTGTTGGTTGGATGGAGTTTGGAAAGCATCAGGACAACGGATGATAATCGCACACAAAACGCGATCAGTTGGTTATGTAGCGAGAGAATGCATTTCAGAAGTGGGGGGTTTTTCTTCTTCAATAATTTCACTCCTATTCAGGACCTACGAAGTGATATATAAAGAAAAAAGCCTTCGTTTGCGGACAGCCCAATAAGAGGAGAGGTGTGTGCATCAAAGGGATTTGGGGGTATTTCAACAACAAGATTGCTGGAGTGATCGTTGTCATAAATCAGGGCAACTTCACTGTTGCCGCTGCCTATGCCAGAGAGACAAAAAAAAAAAAAAGACCCAAGACTCATCACACCCCTTAAGTAAGGAGCGCAGCGTCCGGTTCTGTCTTAGAACTGCTCTCGGCCTTGGGGGATGCTGCTTGTGACGTCGTCTCGGTTCCGGCCTCCTTCTCCACCGCCTGCTTGAAATTGCTTTCAGCCTTGGGAGACGCTGACCGTCGGGGGCTGTCAGCCCTGTTCTTGCCCTTCCTTGCTGCTGCTGCTGCCGCCTCCTCCTCCTCGCCGACTTTCTGCTGTGCCTCCTTCTCCCCACCCTTGATGCCGCCAGGCTGATTCCACCGCCGCAGCATGTCCTTGAGCTTCGGGCTCCACACGTCCTCACCCTTGGCGAGGTCGTCGTACTCGAGGCAGTTCTCGGTCCCCAGCACGAAGTCGCCTTGCCGGTTGCGCACCAGCTCCGCCATCAGGCCAGCCGACCCCACCTTCTCGCCCAGGTCATGGGCGAACGACCGGACGTAGAAACCAGAGGTACCCGTCATGCGTATCCTGACGGCTGGGGGGCCCTTATCCTTCCACGGTGGCGGCGTGCCGGGGGTGACGGGCGGGACGAGGTCAGAACCCTTGCCCTTGGGCGGCAGCTCGCCCAGAGCACCGGACATAACGGGGGACGTGGCTTCGCCGTTGGCTTGTTGGTTCTGGTGCCTGTTCCTGTTCTTCTTGGCCTGGCGCTCAACGACCAGCTCGTCCTGCCTCTCCTCGAATTTGCGCTTCAGGTCGTTGTGCTCCGCGATGGCCTGGGAGTCGGCCTCTTCCTCCTCCTCCGTCATCTTCTTGCCCTCGACCTGCTGCTTCTCGACGCGCCACAGCTGCTCGGCGTACTGCTTTTCCGCGGCGGTGGCCTCCTGGGTGGGCCAGTGGTGCTCGTGCGTGCCGGGCTCGTACCACTCCAGGATCTCGACATCGGTAACGGTGACCTCCCTGGTCTGAATTTCACGCGGGATCGGCTTGCCCTCGCGCGCGTACTCGTACAAGGGCTTTCCCTCCATCTTGAGGGCCGAGAACAGGGGCGGCATCTGTTGGTAGGTCCCGCGGAAAGAGTCGAGGGCCTCCTCTACCTTCTCGCGCGTGATATGGTCGTACGGCCTCTTCTTGAGCAGGTGGCCGCACCGGTCGTAGGAGTCGGACGACGCTCCAAAGACCACCACCGTCTCGTACGTCTTTGTGCAGCCTAGAAAGCCGTGTAGGGCCTTGGTGCCCTTGCCGACGCCCAGGATCAGCACGCCCGTAGCCATGGGATCTAGGGTGCCGCCGTGACCCATCTTGACCTCGATGGCCTGCTTGACTTTCCGTCGGCGGCGCTGCTGATAGCCGTCCTCCTTGGCGCGGTCGGTGCGCATCTGCTCGAGCATGGGTTGGAAGAGGGCGGAGGGGTTGAAGTAGGTCTTGCAGTCGCGGATGACCTGGGCTGAGGACATGCCATAGGGCTTGTTGATGGCTATTTTTTTTAATAAGAAAAGGGACGAAGCGCAAGGTCAGTAGTGGGTTATTGGGACGCTCGTCACTAGTTGTGAGCCTGGCATTGGGATAGAGGACTGAGAAGACCCCCCTCTCGGGAGATTGGAGCTGGGCTTACCGAAGACGCCGTCCAGGACACTTTCTGTCGCCATCTTGAGGATTTGCCTCGCCTTCATAAGGCTCAGCTTACCCTTCTCGGGGGTGAGAGGAAAGTCAAAGTCCAAGACCGGTAGACAGGAAAGGCGGCGGCGACGATAAAATTGAGAAAGGAACCGGAGAGGAAGAGAGGAAAGACAGAAAAAGAACAAGAAAAAGAAAAAGAAGAGGCAAGGAAGAGAGAGAGAGAAAATGCAGCCACCTGAAGTTCTGCGCGTGGATTTTCTTTGCAGGGAATTGAGTTGTTGGAGGCGGGCGTTTGGCAGGGAGGCTGCTTATCGATTGGGACCCGTCTCAAGCTACGAAGACTAAATAGTACAAGGTACCGTTGGGAGTGGAGACTTGGTAATAAGTAGTAGATACTTGTATAATGTGGGGTGCAAGGCGGTTGCACGGGCGACTTTTGGGGGGATTTCGAGATCCAAGTGTAGTACTAAGTACAATAATGTACCGTAGACTGACTCCCTGCAGCATGGGCCCACTTTATGGGCCTCTTTACATAGTACAGCCATATGTACAATCGTACAGTAAGTACGATCGCGGTGCTGCGTTTCGCGTTTCCCCATTCCCACCTTCTGATCGCCCACACACAACTTCCACTTCCACGTCTTGGCTACGAGCCATTGCGCCTTCCACCCCCAGACCGCACCTCCCCTTACGTTCATATCTGCAGATTCAAAACCTAGCTTACATCTCCCATCTCATCATTTGTCGACTTGCCTTCCAGTCCTGCACCGTCCCTGCCAACAGCGCCGACGACGCCTTTTGCTCTCGCACATTCGACCCCTCATCCAACATGGGCCGTCCTCCAGGGAGGCCACGCGGTTCAGGTCGCCCTCGAGTCCGTCCAAGAAGAGAATCGAACTCCACTGTTTCTTCAGTCGACCTCAGTCACGTTCGGTACCTTCCCGAGACCAATGTGCTCAAGCCCGTCAAGCCTGGGCAGCATTCCGACAGTTGGACCTGCTTCGCGCTGAACAATGCCGTCGTCTACCATAAGAACGAGACGACGGGTCAGCTTGACATTGCCAACGTCTGTAATGTTGACCTCGAGGGCCCTTTCGTCATTCGAGGAAAGCTTGACGTGGACATGACAGACCCAGATCAAAAGCAATGCTGTGCGTGGCCCGTCTCTGAAGACTCTGGTTCATTTGGATATGTCATAGCTAATTGCAGTCTTTCTTGTCTTCAGTGCGTAATTATGCCCTGAGGGATGCCTACATTGAAATCCCTTCAAGCGCCATGTACGCCATTGGTGATGGGCCGACGAGCATATGGGCAGCTGGAAAGACGGGTTGGTTCGAGATCATCCCTGCCCCTGAGTACGAACCGATGTACGAGACCGTCTGCGAGGGGATAGACATCTACTACTCGGTACTAGTGGCCTATGAAGATGTGGAAAAAAGGGCACCCAAGGGCAAGCGGGCTACATGGCACCAGTTGCCCATTGGCGACCTGTTACTTCAGGTGCGTATATTCCAAGTCCACCAGACCATGTATTAGGATGCTAATCCCAAACAAGTACGCGCTCAGAGTGGGTGACGGTGTCACGCTCTCGGAAGCCGAAGATCGCTGTCGAAAACATGCGTCCTTCCTCCTCGCCCACTTCTCCAAAGAATTGACCTTCAACTGGAATGGAACATCCTTTGCGAAATGGATGACTAGCACGAACAAGGTACGGAAGTTTCTCTCGCACATTCGCTACAGCATTGCTAATATTTCTGCCATCAGGACGTTGTCAGGAAGCTAGCTAATGTGTCTACAAGGAAGACGCCTGCCGAGCAGTCTGGCCACTCACCAGATTCTGTTGAAACCAGACAAGAGCCCCAAGACAGAAACCGTCAGCTCCCTCTACGCACATCACCGACAGAGTCAGACCGAACTCGAAGGAGCAAGTCCCGCGCAAGCAGGCAAAGCCAGGAAGCCGACGTCAAGGGGAAGGATGCAACCCCACTGCTGCCTCCAACCCCTCGCGTTGAGACGCCTATTTACCCGCCACTGCCAGCACGAATGCCGTTTGCCCCGCCGCCATCCATCCCCGCAGCAGAAAGCACCAGTCCTTCGGCAGTCGAACAAGCCGATGAATCGTCCAACGAACCGCCACAGGATCCCGTGCGCCGGCTCAAGGACCTTCTGGAGGAAATATTAGCAGACGTTGGCGGGGACGTGAGCAAAGTCAAGGAAAGTACCGTGCATTCGAGGTTATACTACAAATGCACCATGCTGTACGGTATGGCTAGTGAGGTCACCCACTTTTACGCCAAGCAGCTTGCCTCAAGTCTTAATTCAAAATGGTATAAAAGCCCCTTTTTCCTATGGCTTAAGGAGCAGCGCGACAAGCCCTGGAGACCCGAACATGTAACCGCAGAGAACGTGGCATCCAAGCTTGTCCGACGGAAAAAGAGCAAGCACTCAGGAGTTCCTAAAGCTCGCATGCCCCCCGCAACCTCGTCGCCGTCCCGCGCTGGCAAACACTACCCCGGAACACCCCGAACTTCCGGCCTCCGACCTACTACTGGTGTCAAAAGGCCAATCGCGTACGACGACGACGACGACGACGACGACGACGAAGATGGCCGGCCTTACAAACAGAGCAAAACTTCACACAATCATGATACTGACGAGGACGAAGATGAGGACGACGTAGTCATGGATATTAGCGAAGAGGACGAGTCAGATATTCCGAGCGTGTCGATAAACTCACCGCTACCGATTCCCAAAGAGACTATGAAGATCGTCGTCCGTACCGACAAAATACCGTCCATGTCTCCGAGTGGCCCCAACGGCACCTGGAAATGCGAAGAGGATGGCTGTAATTATACCGTTCGCTCCGCTGAAGAGGCGGACGGTAAGGAACTGATCGCAAAGCACTTCAAAGACCACGAGAGCCGCGCCGACAAGGTGAACCTTGCCCTTACTGAAGGAACTAAAGGTCACTTGCCTATCAAGTATGTATACTTCCCTCTTTTTCCTCATTCAGCCGGATAGCAGCTAGATTTTCTAGCTTCTGTTAATTCTGTTAATGTGTACTATAATTCCGTTTTGGTTTTGTTTCTCATTTCTCTTCCAAACATACCTGCCCCCCCCCCCCCGGCAACCTTCTTCTTCCTTTTTTTTCTTCTTCGGTGTGTGTTTGTGTTCGTGTTAAAAGCATATATATGTGGGTTTTTTTTGGAAGGGGGGGGGGGGTGGAAATATGAAAGAAGGAAAACCCCCCCAAGCACTATATCTTTCCCCTTTTCTTTTCGACACTACTTGATTTTCTTTAAGCTAAACTCGTGTCTAACTAATATGATTTCAGTCACCTTCTCGATAAAATTCGCAGCTTTGGCGAGTCTTCTCGGAGAAATGAGGAACAGAGCTCTTCAGACGGCATACAGTTTCCTAAACCCATAAAGCGACGATTGTTGGTCTAGCAAGTAGGTGGACCATGTGACAGAATTGCGCGAAGATTGTTATCTTTCTGAAACGGCAGAGCAGCCAAGAGCAAATATATTCCTAAACATGTTGAATAAAGGGCACACAGGGCTGGGGAGGTCCTGTCCAGAATCCGCAGGGGCCTCTCTCTGTATGCCCCTAGTCTCGCTGAAAGAGTGGTGGTAGTAGCTTGCCTGCCAACAAATTGAATACTATTCATATATATGTGATCACCGTCCAGATAACTCACCCGACAACGTCTGTCTCTCTGACGGCCATTAGCATTTGCATCCCGTGGGGAGGGGGGGGGGGGGGCGAGGAGAAGAAAGAAAAATGGGCAGGACCATTTTTTTTAATAAAAAAGATCTTTTCTTTGGGTTAATCTGGCTCTGCTGCTGCTACCGCCACCGCTGTCACTATTGTGGCCATATGCCCCGCTGCCAATGTTCGTTCGGCCTTAGAGCAGACAATGAACCATCCCATCAGACAGACAGGTTCGTCCAGTAGACACTACAACTACAGTAAGTAACTAGGTCTTGAGCTCTCCACACCGAAATCGACACCGTCCACCTGGGCACTCGCTACGAAAACCGCCCAATTTTTAAAAATTCTGTAATCATAGCGTGCCCTGGGACCAACAAATAATTCATATCTCTTTCAAACGCTTCTTCATCTTGGTTTGTTTCTTCGTTCAGGGCTCTCAGTCTTCGCTGCTGGCCTCTTTTCCAGTTCCGTGCGTGGCTAGCGTACCGAACTGTCGCGGTCGTCGTTCATTGCGCATAGCGATTGCAGGGCACGAAGACCGCATGAGCTGTTCTAAAGCTGCGAGATGCTCGGCCAAAGCTGTTGTGCTAGGTGTATGGCCACCGTACCCGCCAGGCGAGGCCTCTACGCCAGTTTCTGGAGATACTCGTTGGCCGCAACCCAGGCATCCTGGGTACTCATCTCCTGACGGTCCAAGGTCTTGATGCCGGTCACAAGGGCGTCGAAAAAATCACGGAAGATCTCGATGTCTTCCCGGAAGTTGGTCGCCTTGGGGAAGTATGCCTTCGAGATGGAGTCGATGTCGCGGAAATCGCCATCCTCATTTGCCTTCTGTTCGAGGTATGTTCTGACCGCGACGCCCATGGCGGCACTGTAGTTTCTGTTGGCGAAGGGGAGCCTGCACGGAGCCGTCAGTGTCTGTGTAAGGAGTCCGCGGTGCGGTAATTGGGATGATAGCAGTTAGTTCCGGGCTGGGTTATGACTTACGCATAGCCAATGTCGAAATACTCCATCGGCTCTCGGAGTCTCTCCGACTTGTTGTTGAGGAGCAGGTGGGCAGCGATGGCATCCACCAAATCTCGGTCTGCTTCTCGAACAGCGGACATTTGCGACAGGTAAGCGAGCAGATCCTTCCGTAGGGGACCCGTATAGCCGATAGCTTGGTGTCTCAGCTTGAGCAGGACAGCACAGCGGCTGACGAGCACCACGGGCCCTTCCACGTCGCCGCTCGCCACTTCATCCTGGCGCGGCCGGGCATTGAGCTGATCAAGTCTGATGAGTTCAAAGGCAAGCAGTAGCGCCTCGTACAAGCCCGGTACCTTGGGATTTTTCTTCACGGTTGGCTCAAGCTCAGTCATGGCTGTGGCGAGGGCCTTTCCCCACGACGTCAGCTCGTGGGAGTCATTGATGTAGTCCCTGAGATGCAGAAAACGCCAGATGACGGATGACACGAGGTGATGTGACGAGTCCGTCCTTGATTTGCTGCCAGATGTGGCGATGGTGGTCTTGGCGAACTCGGGCTTCTGGAGTGACAGGATCTCGAATGCCAGGGAACCAGCACGATCCTTAGCAGCTGGTGCTGTGAAGCCCCATGTAGGGAACTGCTGAGCCACCACCTTCTCCTCGATATCCCAGGTGTCGACCTTTGGGCTGGGTTCCCGGAAGGTGCTGTTGGGTATGGTAGTCGGCTGCGCGTCTGCAAACCAAGCTCTCACCTCGATATTCTTGTAATGCAGGCCCCTGTTCAGCCTGGGCACCACAAGCCCTAATGCCAGCTCTCTGATGGGCAAGAGGCGGCTGAGAACGAGCTGTCTGTACTCGGGCGATGCGATCCCATCGAGCGTTGGCAGGACTGTCGTCTGGCTGTGGACGATCCAGCTGGGGAGTTGCGGCCCGACGAGACCGAACTCGAGGTAGTGGAGGAGCTCCTCGGGAAGCCTGATTCCCAGGTATTCATGCGAATCCGCAGTCAGGGCGTCATAGCTCTCGACCTCGACAGCGCCACTCTCTGCGATGTAGACGAAGTGCTTCACAATCATGCGCGCTTTGCAGAACCTGTCAAACCAGTCAGGCTGTTCCTTGAGCAGGACGTCGTCGAAAGAGCTGCAGAGCTGCTTCACGTGCTTAGCGTTGGCCCTGAGCATGTTGACAGCGTCCCGCACAGTGTTGGAGGGCTGCTGGGGTTGAGCCCGGGCGGGGAAGGGGGAAAGGAAGGAAGAGCCAGTGATGAGAAGCGCGTCAACGAAAATTGACTCGTCGACGCCCAGCTGACCCATCAACACCTCCCTGGCGACAGCACTGAACTTTCCCTCATCCCAGTCGATGTCTTGTATCACATGGTCCTTGATGGGATAGAGCAGAAGCTCGCGAGAACCCATGATGGCGCCACACATGATTTCGTTTTTGGAAAAGTACGCAATCTGGCGATGGTCAGAGGGAATAATCTGCGGACCGCTATATTGCTCAAACGGAAACCTTACCTGCGCGGCAGCCTTGAATGGTGCCACCATGAAGTGGAGATCGCGCTTCCTCAGGATGGACTGGAGGACAGGATAGAGTGACTGCAAGGAGTATGCACCTAATGCTAATCGTCAGCGAGCGCACTGGGACAGGGGCGAGCAGTCTCCGTACCAGACCAGAAGCCAAATCCCTCGACGGCTGGCTGTGCCTCGCCATTGGAGTAGAGAGCCCAAGCGGCGTCAGCACCCGCGATGGCCTCACGCCCGGTCCTCACTGACTGCTCGTACTCGCCCTTCACAGGACAGCCATCGAATATAAAGAAGGGCGTTGTGTCGTTGGCCTTCCACAGGTCCAGGTCTTCGCTGATGTTTTTTTCCGCAGCCAAGAGGCCACCGAGGGCGGTAACGAGAGGCTCCTTCTCGCGGATGCGGGCGAGGTAATAGGTCGCGTCAACGGCGATGACATTCTCCCTCAGCTGGGAGACGTCGCCCGACCTGAACACACAACGAACCACAAGTGTCAGCAAGGTGAACGTCTGGAGCAGGGCGGTAATGCGCCTTTGTAAGGGACAACAGGAAGTACACACGCGACGAATTGGTTGATGAAAGCATCATCGTTCTTTGTAAGGCCTGCAATTCCAGTCAGTCCGAGAGCCACAACAACAATGAAGTCGTCCGTCCGGAACCAGGGGAGACCGCGGGCAACTCCACACGCAGAAGAGGTCCATTGAGTGCTTCCCAAGACGGGAGCGAAAACGCCGGGGGGTGGAGGCTTACCAGACATGTCTGCCACCTAGGAGTGTCGAACAGCTCTGGGGCTGAAGGAGACGTCTGCGACAAATTGTGGTCTGCGCTGTGCACGGTGGCCGCCGCAGGCACTCGGAGCCCCAGGTGGTGATGCGCGAGGCAAATCCCCAGTCAAGCCAGCGCGTGACAGTGGTGGTATGTATGCTGTGTATGGGGGCGCCGTCGCAGGCGAGGTTTATTGGCGCCGTGAGTGGGGGGAGAGGAGGGCAGGTGTGTCGGTCTTGGAAAAAGGGTCGTGTGCGGTCGCGACGTTAGAGGCGGCGGGAGTTGTGTTTGGAAAGACGGGGGTGGTCGAAAAAGGTCGAGGAAGTCAACGAGGGCGAGAAAGAAGGAAGAAAAAAATAATCAGGGGTCGTAGAAGGAACGGTTCGAGCTTGTCCTGGTGGGCTTCGATTCAAAATGAGGGCCCAGGTCTATCAGTCGTCTTGACGAAAAGGAAGAAAACAGGAGACAGGCTCCGCCAGAGTCGAGACAGTGTCTAGGCAGGTGGCAGTTGATCGAGGTAAACCGATGACGTGTTGGCGGGCGGTAGGAAGGAGGAGGAGGAGGAGGAGGAGGAGGTCCAGCAGCAGCAGGTAGCTGTCGAGGTCAGTCAGGACTGCCCGTGTCGGTGTCTGTTCGACATCAAAACCCTTGGTGGCTCTGGTCTACCCTACCCTGCCCTGCTCTGCCTCTCTGCTCTGGCTTCAAGGGGGTTCGGGCTTTTTTTTCTTCTCTCTCGTTGTTGAGCTGGGCTGAGCTGGGCTGAGCTGGGCTGAGCTGAGCTGCGCCGTGCTGAGCTTGCTGCTGCAGTGTTGTTGTGCTGTGTGGTGCTGTTGTATTTGTGCGGGTGGGCTGTAGCGGTGCTGTCCCTGACAATGGTGACCAGAGCGCACTTTCTCACCTGTAGCCTCTCTGGGAAGCTCTTAGCCCTGTTTCTGTTTCTGGTGGGCAGCGGGTTGCCGGGTAGGGGGGCTCCCGGGGGGATCACTTGGGTTGGAGGTTGGGTAGCGGGAGAGGGGAGTTCGCTGCAGAGAACAAGCAGGGGACAGGGTTCACCTCAAACCCCCCGGCCTAGTGCCCGTTCAGGCCCAAATACCCAAATACCCCTGCATAGCATCCACCACCGAGCTTCCGGTCTCCTCCCAAACCTTCTCCTGCGGAGCGGATCATCTGCCTGACCGACCTCCTTCATCTGCCCTCTTTGTCACATCTGAAAGGGGAAGAGGGAGAAGAGGGGGGTATTACTTTTCATACCGCTAAACTAATAGGAAGTCCAGCTAGTCACCATTCTAGCTTTGCCCTCTACTCCTGAGCTCTGAAGGGTGTGTATGTCCGATAAGCGCCCGAATATACTGCCATGTTTTTTTTCTATTGCAGGTCAGTCCGTTGACCCTCCTTCACCCAATGGCTACTTGAAAGTTATCATGTGAAGATGGGCGTAGCCTGTGCAGATTGTCTTCACCAGCATGAGTCGTACACCTTCTATAGTGTTCACCATGCTAGGTAGAATACTTGACCTCGAACAGACAGGCTACTGCAGTAAACAAATAATGCTTTCACTATGAACCTCAACGTTCTAGAGGAATGAAGACATGCATGATCCTTCTGTCAAGCTAGCTAGCAATCCATGAATGAGTACATGATATCAAGGCATATATATAGTTTCAGTTCATCGGCCAGACAACAATTGCAAATCCCAAATCCCATCCACTTCAAGCAAAAGATCTCCCCAGTCCACCTGTTACGTCGGCCGGTGGTGCCTTTTTATCAACAAAAAGCCTTCATACGAGCACTGTGTGCACTCACCATTCCACTGTCGCGAGAACGACCGCCTACAAGCCTTCAGAAACAGTATCCAACAAACCCTCAACCAATTACAGACACACAAACCACCATCAACACCATGGGGCAATGCATGTCTCAGACTCACAAGGGCGGCCAGTCCTCCGAGGCATGGGAAGACGTGCCCAGTCCCTCCAGAAGACACAGACGCAAGGGCCCTCATCGCGGCAAGAATCGTCCCCACCACCCGCGACGATGTAGAGATCCACGATCAGAGAGGGTAGCGAACGTGGAGCAATGGATAAAGAGCATCCCAGATCCATACCAGGTTCGTCCATCATCCATACAGACCTCGTCATCTACGTGGAGCACTTCATCTAGCTTCAGCTTCTTCAGCTTCAAGAGCATCTATGTCATTTATTAAGACTGCCTACGAGTGGTAGGGACAAGTTGATGTCTGCACGGACCGGAAAACAAATTTACTTCGATGAAGTGCTCAAGCTCCTCCCGTCTATTAGGATTCTCCTTCCCTTTGGGGGAGACTCATCAACTTAAGGATGGAAAGTGTGGATTAAGCAAGTAACGACTGGGCAAGTCTTTGGTGAAATCTGGATCGACCAATGGCCCTTATTGGCCGAGAAAATGGAGGACTGGGTTTTTGGTAGTTTTTTTCTTCTTCTTTCGACTTCATCGTCATTACACACATACACAACACACATCAAACTGGACATTTCAGTATATTGAGTCCGCTAGAGATGTTTACAGAAAAACGTCAATTGGTGACCGAGATCTTTGGGCCAGACCGGAGTACTACGTCCAGTATGACGCAAACTCAATATAAAATCCTTCCTGCCAGGCTCTGGTATCTTGATCACGATGATCGTATTAATTAATTATCCTGTCTAACTGCCACATCGAGACAATTATCTGGACAGTGCCGTACTGGTAATTTTCTACGTTTCCTCTTTGTACTTTCTCTCCTTGCTTCCAGTGATTCTTTCATGATCAGTGACCAAAGTAAACATCTGAGGGAATAACTTATACTCATCTGTGGTAGAAGCAGCACAAGCTTGATTGTCACCAAGTCGGATTGCAGCAACAAGGGAAGTGTTGATGTCTGCAATGTCTCTCTTCCTATTGCGGGAGCGAACGCCTAGGGAGCACTTGAAGATGGAAATCAGTGAGATTTGATTAGTTTCTTCCCCTCTGCTGTCTACTTAAGCAGCCAGCGTGGGTATATCTACACCAAACGAATCCTCCTCTCTTTGAAATAGTCAGGGTACCCTTCAAGAGGATCAGGAACCCGCATTTCCTTTCCCTCCTGATCTTTAGATGGTAAATAATCAAGGTTCATTTTCCCGACTCGGATCGCTGTCTGCTGATCCAGCCACTGAATGCATAGAATGTGCAGCTGCTTTCGTCTAGCGCGAGTCTCCCAGCTCTCCTCACCAGTCTGCCCCAACACAAGAAGTCCCCATCTCTCCGAAGACAGGCTCACGTGAGCCCGATGGCAAAGGCCTTCGTCATCGACAACACGCTCAGAAGAAGTGCGGTATAGCGTCAATGTGCCATGGTCATCCCGTATCTCAACACTAAGTCCTTTTCTCTCTCTGTCGAGAAAGAGGCGCCCCAGCATCTGCCAGGCGGGCAGGGCAGCCTCCTTGGAGACCGCTGTCTCATCTAGTACTACTCTTGGTGACAAGATCGGGGCCACGAGATGCACAGCCCGGGGTGGCTCAAGCGAGGCCAGTGGTCCCAGGCCCGGCGTCTTACGCGCGCGTGTGTATTCCAAGAGGTTGAAGAGTCGCTCCCTGATGCTGTTGTCATTACTGCTGCCGCCCGCAAACTCGATTCGTATGTCGTGTGCGTGACGCCGATACGAGACGCCTGCCTGAGCACTCGTCTCCAGAAAGGGCCGTACCATGACGAATGGAATCATACCGGCCCACGTCCAGGATGGGAACAAGTCCTGCTGTGCCGGCGGCTCCCCTGATGACCATGTCGTCCATGCCAGTCCGTATGCGAAACTGGCCTCTGCCGAAGAGACTTGGAGTCGAGAGCCGGTCTCACCGACCACGATGAAGGGGATGCCGGCGACGTTATAGACGGGAAACGGAGCCATCTCAAACACGTTGGCCACGCCTTGAAACGCGTGGAGCCCGTCTGAAAGATACGACAGTTGCCTCTTGCAGTAGTCCTTCAACAAATCTAGATACCGGACAAAGGAGCCGAGCAACTTCTCTCCTAGGCAGGTCAAACCGCTGTGGCTTGTGTCTAGCTCCAGCGAGAGAAGCTGGTTGCCGATTGCCATGTCTGTAACCAGGGTCTTGGGCGACCGCGCCTCGAACAGCTGCACCAAGGCGGCGTCGTCGCCCGCGCAATCGACACTCACATGGTTCTCCACCTGTACGCTGCCCGCAGGATGCCCACACTCGAACACCATCCCTTCCTCGGCAAAAAGCAGCCGCCTGCGCGACAGCTGCGCCTCCTGGAATGTCCACGCACGGGAGTTCCATGTGGACTGCCGCCATGTTGTTTCACGCAGTGGATGGATTCCGAACAGGAACTGATCGTCAAGGACGAAGGGCTCAAGCAAGTTCCGTGGCCGCTCCCCAACACCTGGGAGCCCGTAGTCGTGGTTGTCGCCGGCGGCAGCGATGATGGTGAGGTCGGCGCACTTGTAAATGAGGTCCATCTGGCTGATTTGCCGGGCCTTGTCGGCTGGGTCTGCTTGGTTGATGCAATACTGGTCTACCCACAGGTAGCGGAAGCCGAGGGCCTGGGTGACAGTCATGGCATCAGCGATCGTGCGCGGGAGAGGTGTTGGGAGCCCCGCTGTATTAGAGCTGGGAGGGTTTGGCTCCCCTTGTTGTTGTTGTTGTTGTTGTTGTTGTTGATTGAGGGGAGCCTTGCCCCAGACATAGCTCAGAGCAATGAACCGCGTGTCGTCTGCGATGCTCGTGGGGACGAGGTTATGCCCAACGCAATCGATCAGGTTCGTCCGCGGAACGGGGCGTTTCGGTGAACAATCTGGGTGGTGACTTTGACAGTGGGTAAGCCAGGCTCTGGGCAAGGCGGCGTTGAAGGATTTGTGCACTATGCGGCGTTCATTCATCTCCACGGCGACATTGCTAAGTATGCACGTCACTACCCTTCGCCTGGGGACGGGGTGTTCGACCCCGAAATCGATACAGCGGTGCTGGTAAAAGCGGCCGTCGATACTAGCAACAGGTCCTCCGTGACCAAAACCAAGGATGCTAGAAGGCTCGTTCTCAACGTTCTGCGAGGGCCGCAGTTCCGCAAGAAACCGGCAGAAATGGCAGCTAGATTCGAATACAGGTATATCTTGTCCCCTTGTGTTTTTCACGCTCTGGCGGTACGAGGTTCTGTCCTGGCGGAGAATTTGGGTGCCATCCTTGATGGGGTGGGCGAAAAGTGCCTCCCAGTCGACGGCGGCACATTCTCTGCAGAGATCCGAACGCTTGAGGCTCCTCGTTGAGATATCTGCTTTTGGTGACATTTTTCCCTTTTCTTTTGCAATGGGGAACAGTAAGTGGGAGACGCATATAAATATATATATATATATATATATATATATATAAGAGTATTTGCGTCGTTACATGCGGTTTTGAGGGTGAGCCAAGGGGGAAGATGAAATGCAAGATTTGGAGTTGACCTGCAGCTGAGTGGCTACGGCCCACTTCAGCTGGCGACCTGCAATGCAGCGGACCAGTCGATTTGCAGCACATGTTCAAACAATGCTGGAAAGAGGCGTAGCATGTTAGGAAGAAGAAGAAGAAAAAGAGAGGGGGAAAAAAAAACCGTACGAGCGAGAAAGTTGTCGCTGCTAAGAAAAGAGGGCTATTCTCACCTGCCTTCAGCCATTGGCGCCCTATCGTGCACAACATTTGTCTTATATTAATACTCAATTTGTGATAGATATATAACATGTCGTCTGAGTCATGACAGGCAGCTAACATTAATAGAATGATGTATAATAAAGTAGGCAAGTTAATGCGAAACGGAAAGTTGGGGAGGGTAAAAGTGTTGAGATGAAGTATAAATAAACAAGAGGAAGACAGGCTCGAAGATAATTGACTGTGTGACTGATTACTTTATGGTCACGACAAATAAAGACAATGCAGTTTGTCACAACACAAAATGACCTATGCCCCTTGATATCACGTGCACTGTAGGCAAGCGCTCGAGTATGCAGAGATACTTACTGAGCATATGCAGGCTGTACAATAGTAACTGGAACATAACCAATAGAAGGACCATTCATTCATGAAGCAGAAGCCTCACTTCTCCTCAAACCATAATCAAGTAATAGTATGTCTGTTGCCACATGTAGCACTGTTCCGAGCAACCGAACTTCACATCCTGCTTCTTGAATATTATTAATATTATTATTATTATCATTATCCATCTGCCTGACAACAAATGAATTTCACCAACAGTGACAACCCATTACCTCTCCTTCCTTCCCCACCCCCCCCCTTCTTTCTTCCCTTTCTTTTTCCATTGGCCTAAACAACCACCCACAAGCATCCCTCATGGCCAACACAAAGTGCCCCCTCCTGGCTCGCCTCCAGGCCAGCACAGGCTTCTTCTACCGTCATGACGTCCGCCTCGGCGCGCGGGACTGTCTGGCCGCGTTGCTCTCGCCGCACGAGCTTGAAGGGGTGCCTCTGCACCTGTCGCGGGCCACGAGCAGTCACCACCAGAAGGTCGGGCTATATTACATGGGGACGGACGACCTGCTGCCTCCCAGGTACTTCTTCCGGAACCCGAATCCATGGAGTAAAGTAGTAGTAGTAGTAGTAGTAGTAGTAGTAGTAGTAGTAGTAGTAGTAGTAGTAGTAGTAGTAGTA